>PVJI01011756.1:0-54678 GCA_004026765.1 Micronycteris hirsuta
GGGGGGGCAGGTGAAGATGTACCTCAACAAGCTCTTGCGTTTAGAAAGAGAAAACCTGGGAAGCCGGCTTCACTGCCCTTTTCTCACAGTTCAAGTGGAGAGAAAAACAGAACTCTTGGTCAAACACCACATTCTGAGAGGAAAGGATGAGGAAAGGTTCCCTTCCGAGCACGTGCTGACCCATCCACCCACACTGCACCTCTCCACCCTGAGCTTCTGTTTGTGCTGTCTGCAGACCCTCTGCCACAGACAAGGGGGGAAACCAGAGAATGTTCCGGTATTACTAGAGGAATAAATACAAAGTGAATGAGGTCAGAGGTAGACACCATCACCTTAGACAGTATCACTTCCATGCCAGGCAAAACCGAGACTATACTCAGGAAGGAAAACAAGAAAAAAGACATCAACAAAATAGAAAAAAAAAACAGAAAAAGGTGAATCAGAGGAGGACACTGTATTGATGTGTCTTCCTTCATCTATTTACTCCACAAATACAGACTGAGCACCTACTAGGTGCAAGAGGCCATGTTAGATGCTAGAGAAATACGGTGCAGAGCAAACACGGTGCTCAGAAGCTGCAGTCCGGGTGCCATCGTCAACCAGTACAGGGACTTGTGGAAAAATGCTTCGATGGAGAAGCCCAAGGTGCCACAGAGGCACACAGGACGGGCACCAGCCAGGTCAAAACTGAAATGAAGTCATCAGTGCTGCGATTCCAAACCCGCAGGCTGTGAGTAGCTCAAGGGAGCACATGCCCGGGTCACGAGCGAAGACGACCAAAGCAGAAAAACCACCGTGAGAATCTGCGGAGCTGGTGCAGAGGCCGGTGGGCTAGGCAACTTCACAGCTGCCCTGGGCATCAGGGAGACTCTTCTCCAACCACCCAAGGCCCTGAGGCACGTCCTTAGGTAAACCAGTATCCATGCTGGAAGAAGAAAACACCCTCTCCTTCCGCCATGCCTTCTTGCTCCTTTCCCACCAAGAACCTCATCCCGGCTTTGCCAAACCAGCGTCCCCCCCACAGAGGAAAGCTGTTTGTTTGTTTGCACGGCGATCTGTTTCCAGGCTTGTTTGTTGCTGTACCCATGGGGACCCAGAGTGCAATTTGATACGGGGCCCGTTTTTGTTGCCCACGCCACCACAACGGCTCGCGCGGGGGTCAGGGCTTCTTGGAAGAACTAATTCCAAGTTGAGACCTCAAGATGAGTGGGAGATTCTCACTGAACAGCTATGTCCTTACAGGGGAGAAGGAGAGGATAATCGGATCACTACGATTAAATATTTGAGTCCGCAACCTGCTTGGATTCCATGTTTACTAAACAATATTCTAAATATAATTCAGCTTCCCACAGGGAAGGAATGTTCTGGTCAAGCCGGCAGTTGTGGTTCTCATAATAAACTATAAAATAAACACCCCGAATCTGAGACTTTGTCTCTTGTGAGTTGAACCAGCCTCCACTGGCCTAGCAAGTGTGGATGATGCGACCCTCAGCGGTGGTACCTTCCCCAGGAGGTGGCCATCCTGCCCCCGAAGGGCACCCTGCCCTTCTGGGCCTCAGCACACACAAGGTTCATCATAGGACATTTCAGGAAACTTTATGCATGTTTTCATGAACTTATTTGGCTTTTAAATCAACAATAAGCTATAATTAGCAATCAGTTAAATACAGATTTAAAAGAAACCAAAATAGAATTGATGCATCACATAAACTTTTATGAAATAATAATTAGGTTGAAAATAATCATTTGTGTTAAAACCAACTCTGCACAAGATAAGGAGAATCAAATCCTGATCTTTTTTCAGAAAGTGAGCATCATTTCAGCCAAACGAATGCCAGAGCCCTCACCACAGGGGTGTGGTCCACACTGCTGCCCCCAGCGTTCCATTCATCCGTGACTGAAGCAGGAGGACCGACTCAAACACTGCCAATTATACACTAAAGAAATACTTAACCGTGCTCCTTCCTCTAAAAAAAACTTAAGTATGGCAGGTACTGGGTTAACACTCTTAACAACGAAAGTTTTTTTCAAACCAATAAGAAAACACCTACACACATAAACCAACTAGAAAATCGGCCTCAGAAATTCACAAAAATAACTATGAATGGCCAAGAACACTATAAAAAATGTTCAGCCTCACTAGTAAAGCAAATTAAAAGAAGATACCAGATTAGCAAAGGTTTTTAAAATTTTTGAGTACCCAAAGTTGTCCAAGATTTGGTGAAATGGGTATTTTCATATACTGCTGGTGGGAATGTAAGTTACCACAACTGTTTCAAAAAGAAACTTGGCAACTGAAAATTTTAAAGGATCAGCCCTTTGTTCCTAAAAATTTATCCTAAAAAAAAAAATAATTTGCCCTGGCTGGTGTGCGTCAATGCTTGAGTGCCAGCCTGCGAATCAAAGGGTCGCCGGTTCGATTCCCAGTCAGGGCACAAGCCTGGGTTGCCAGCCAGGTCCCCAGTGGGGTGCACGTGAGAGGCAACCACACATTGATGTTTATCTCCCTCTCTTACCTTCTCCTTTCCCCTCTCTAAAATATAAATTAAATCTTTAAAAAAATTAGAAAAACACCCAAAGATCTGTATATGTACAAGGATGTCCATCAGAATACCAAAAACGTTAGGACAACTCACAGGGGAATAGTGAAATGACTTATGGAACTACCAGGGGGCGCTGAGGAACATTTAATGGCATGAAAGGCAATTTAAAGTCAAATAGAAAGAAATAAGGTATTTTTTTTAAGATTTTATTTATTTATTTTTAGAGAGAGGGAAAGGGAGGGAGGAAGAGAGGAAGAAACAGCAAAGTGTGGTTGCCTCTCACATGGCCCTCACTGGGGACCTGGCCTGCAACCTGGGCATGTGCCCTGACTGGGAATTGAATGGGACTCCTTGGTTCCCAGCCTGCACTCAATCCACTGAGCTACACCAGCCAGGGCGGAAATAAGGTATTTTTATACAATGTAATTCAAGTTTGGTAAAAATATGGGGGGGGCGGGGTTTGTACAAGAACTAATCAAGGGCTTAAAAAAGAAAAAAGAATGAAAGAAGATATGCTAATTGTTAGAAGTAATTCGTCTGGCAAACAGTATTGCTAGTGATTTTTATTTACCTCTCTACACTTTTCCCTGTTTTCTAAATATGTTACTCTGAACATCTGCTTCTTGTATAATTAAGAAGCAAATATAAACTTCCCTTCTTCAAGCTGAAAAAAAAAATCTTCAGATGTACTCTAAATTGCAGTTTAAAAATAAGTTTCACACTAGAAAAAAGCCTTCTGGAAAATTAAACCTTTGCCTTTATTATTAGCATACATTTAAATAAAATCTAATTATTTAAATACTAATATTTTGGTTCACTTAACAAAAGTGTGCATGCCCACTATGTATAAGATTCTGTATGGAAACCAAAGGTAAGTACGAGATGGCCCAGCCTTCCAACAACTAAAATTTTAAAACGAAGCCATGTATACAAACACCTGTAGTTTTGGACAGGTTTTTCTTAGAGCTGGACCTCCAATAACTGGTCTTATCGGAGCACTGTGTAAGACAGCACACAGAGCAGAAACATTCGCATTAATCTCCCCTTATCATTTTATCCAACAGAACTCCTACATTTCCAACCCTTCTCTCTGTGGTGCCATAAAAACACAACGACCGTTGCCTTATGGAGGAGTCATTCAGCATAGCAACAACCTGCAAACACCTGGCGGGAGCCCGGATCCAACTGCACATCCTGAATTTCCCCTTCAGGTCCTGGAAGTCTTAGGATTCAGTCTGGCTGGTGGAGAGCTGTATTTGCGTGGGGGCAGGGGGATGTCTGGCACCAGCACCTGGGCCTCTTGCCACTACTTTTCCCTAATGAGTTTTAAAAAGCACCCTAACTTTAGAAACAGGAAAATTACCCAAAATGTGAATCAAAAGAATCTCAACAGGACCTAACTGCCAGTCCTGAGTTAGAAAACGAGTGGGAACCAAAACCAGTTGGATGGAACAGGCAGCTGACAAGTAAACCAAATTTAGGGAAAACATCCCAGCTGGTCAACTCTGAGACTGGCCAGTCAGTCGCAGAAAGAAAACAGAGAAGAGACAACAATCTTTATATTTCTCCTAAAAACTCATCTTCCCTTAAAATAAAGAAGAAAGAGATTCCAACACCTGGAGAGATGGAGAAGATGGACCCAGGTGCTGAGCCAGACAGGTGCTTAATCAGTGTTTTCAGTGATGCTTAGAGCGTGGGTTCCGAAGGCCACTGCTCAATACTTAAGTCTCTCCTTTCTGACTACGATATTATTTCTTTCCTCCTCACAAAATGGTAGAAGGAATTAACCGTATGAACATGACCAAAGCCATCGTTTTAAAATATACGATGTGAGACCATAAAGAAAAGAAAACAATTCTGAAGCAGACCGTCCAAACAAACCAATCCCGACTCCTCGCCGCACTTGAACTCTAGCGCTGCCAGCAGATGGCAGGGACTCTGGACACACACTATCTCTCCTTCGAAACCCACCTTCCCCGGAACAAACCCATCAGTTCCTGAAATAACGCTAAGCCCAGAATGAAGTCTAGGGTTCTGCCCACTATTCTAATGCTGGGTCTGACCGTGCACATTCGCTTCCCAAGTCCTGGTTCCTGCTTCTGCCCTCTTAGCCAAGAGATATACAGAAAGATAATAACAAAAACGGCTAACTTTTATTAAGATCTTTCTGTGTGCACTGGGCTCAAAGCCCACGATTAGCCTCAAAATGAGGAGCCTGACACTTAGAAGGACTTGAAAACTCGCCCAAGACTTTACAGCTAATAACAGGCAGAATCGGGATTCAAACCCGAGATGTCGGAGTGCAGAGCCTACATACTCCAACTCTCAGGTTGCTTAAATCTAGGAGTGAGGTCCCTCCGCCAGGTCCCTGAGTCGGTACAGGCACACTCACCTGCCCCGTCAGGAGTGATGGTTCCCAGCTTCACCGCCAGAGGGTAGCCCGTGTCTCGGTAATGCTCCAGTGCGTGCCCATTGCCCCCAGAGCTGTCAAAGAACCACCTCCCGCACAGCACGGAGCCGTCGGTCAGATTCAACCAGAGGTTCTCCCGCAGGTCACACCTGGCACACTTCCAACCGCTGGAAAGTCATTGGAGAGCGGTTAGTACAGCTGGACTGCACGGCAGAATCAGAAAATTAACATGGGAGAACGGAGTGCCTCAAGCTGGGGCCACAGTAAGCGACCAATGGGATAACCTGAGACCCCTCCCGAGCGGCAGGACCACTCAGTACCTGGCCTGCCACGGGGGGTGGGGAGGGGCAGCTCCTCCCTTCCCATTTGCAATGACCTTTAGCTTCAGAAAACTAACACAGAACCTGAGGGCAGAAAGGGAGGCCATTTCCTTAAAATTCCTATGTCAGGGACCGTGGAGCTTGAGTTTAAAACATTCAGGATACCACGTGTATAAACATCTAAAGTTCAAAACATTAACTATACCTAGGAACACTAGTTTAAACAAAACCCTACTAGATCGCAAAACTTAAATAGAAAGGAAATCAACTTAACTAAAGGTTAAACGTCGGGTATGCACCAGGTACCCTACCATTTAGTTCTAATAGACATTTCTCAACATCAGTATCACCATCGCCACTGCGAAGAGAAGTGAGGTACCTTCATGAAGACTAGACGGAACAGTTAGGGTTGAATAAGACTAGACACATTTCTAATCCACCTGCTCTTTTTTTCTGGCACCTGCCTCTGGAAACACACCAGCACCTAACAGGGGCGCTGATGTGGCCCAGAGAGCACTCCAGCCAAGAACGGGACAACCAAAGACGGCTGCAAGTTGGGTTCCCCAAGAAGCAGACTCTGAGACAAAAATGTGAGTGGCTTATTTGGCAGGTGATCCCAGGAAGCACCACAGCGAAGTGAGGCTGCAAAGCTCAGGAAGCCGCCCTGGGCAGCTGGGGCACAACGCAGCTGGGGAACTCCAGGACACCACTGCCCCACCTGAGTGGTAGGGACCTGGGCTATTTCCCCAGCCACTCCACAGTCTCTGGTTGGCAAGGGCTGTTCCAAGAGGACAGGAGGGAGCATGAACTCCTTAGCATTTCCGACCATCCCAGGCACAGGCCTGCCTGGCTTCTGCAGGCAGAGAAAGCCTTCCAGCAGAACTGCGGGCGGGGATGGGATCAGGGGTGTGGGTTGGTCATGTTCAGTATCTACTACAAAGGTACAGATGACTAGAGAGAATCTGAGTTTATTTTCAATAAAAGTCATCTGATAAGAAAATGACATGAACTGCTAATTCGGAGAAGATGTACAAAAGTAGGTCTTCTTTTGGCCGGTTTTAGAGGGTAACGTTCCATTTCCCTTTCTGACGCTCACCTTGGAGGAATCCTGACTCCATTGTCCAACTGGGTGAGGTTACTGGCGTACTTGGATACTGGCAATTCATTTTCCCATGTGTCTGGGTCCTGCTTTCTGTATGGAGATTTTGAGCTAAGAACTGCATCACAAGCAATTGTTACCTGGAAGACAAACCGAACATAATATATTTAAACAGTTTGAGAGAATAGCAACTTCTACAAAATGAATTAAACGTGTATTAATAAATATAGCTTATCTAAGAAACTTCAGACGGTCACAGTTACCACAAAAGCAAGGTCCTAGTTTCCCGACCCCAGCACCTTCTGCCTGGACCCAGCTGGGATCTGTCCCTGGCCTAGAGTGCACAGTACCAACAGTGGCATGAGACAGCAAGGAACCCAATCCAGTTAGTGAGCTCAAGTGTGGGATTCAGGTTTAACAATTCCTATCTCTTAGCAAGTAGAGTGAAAAGTATAAGGCGAACAATTTCCAAGGGTGAAATTAGCTATGGGAATGCCTAGGATTCACCCCAGCAGTGTGTTGTTCCTCCTAAAAAATATACACCCAGACATCCAATGTCCTCAACGATCACACAGTGGCGTATTGTCAAGGGTACTGAGTGGAATGCAGCCACATGGTTCCATTACTTAACCAGGTGCCAATGTGGGCAGGGACATGCCTGGGTGCCTCTGTGCCAGATCAGTCCACATTATGAGCGAATCTGTGATGTTCAGCTTGGCACCAACTGACCGTGGGGAGGGAGAGGGCAGACCCTCTGCTTTCTCCCAAACCCAATGGGTCCTGGACATGTGCTTATCATCACATTTGCTGTTTGCTAAATGATGTACATTATTTCTGGCTATCTTTGAAAATGTATTTTGGTAGGAATATAAAATAGTGCAGCCACTTTGGAAAACAGTTTTGCAGGTCCTCAAACAGTTTAACAGAGTTACCACAGGACCCAGGAATTCCATTTCCAGGTATATACCCAAGATCAATGAAAACACATGTTCACACAAAAACTTATATGCAAATGTTCATAGAAGTATTATTTATAATGGCCAAAAAAGAGAAACCACCCCAATGTCCATTAATGATAAGTGAGGAAGTAAAATGTCACATGTGCACACAGCAGAACGTTACTTAGCAATAAAAAGAAATGCAGTCGTGATACATGCCACAGCGTGGGTAAATCTTGAAAATGTATGCTAAGTGAAAAAATGCCAGCCACAAAGAACCATGTACTACATGCTGCCGTCTAGATGAAATGTCCAGCCTGAGCAAATCTGCAGATAGACAATAGGTCAGTGATTGCCGGAGGCTGGGTGGGAGGCGACAGGTTGAGAGGTGGTGGCTGCAGGGTAATAAAAATATTCTAGAATGCGATAGAGCTGATGGGTGCCCAACTCTGAATACAATAAGAACCACTGAACTGTTAAAAATAAATTTTTTTAACAAAAATTGACATTCCACATCACTAACACCCTGCACAATTATTAGCTGAACTTCATGCAGAGTATTTTCCCCTGGGTAGCACTGACTTATCCCAGGATTCATTAAGAGACAATGGAGCAAGTTCCCTCCGCTGCCATCCCACCCCCACCCGGCCCATGGGCAATTCCTATCAGTCCTACATCCAAAACCTGTTTGGAACCTACCTCTTCTCGCTTTCGACACACCCATCCCAGTTCCAAACTACCCTCACAGCTCACCCTGATGGACACACAGCAGCCCCCGCCCCCCCGACAGCCACACAGCAGCCCCCGCCCCCCTGACAGTCTCCTTCCTCGGGCAGCCAGAGTGATCTGCTGTGAATATTAGACCCTCTCCTTCCCTAACTTTGAACTCCCCAAGTTTATACGGAACACGACCAGGAACACTACCAACCGACAACACGGGCGAGGCAGTCAGGAATAAGGGAAACGTCCCTGCCCTCAAAGAGCTTTTACTCCATCACAGAGCAGACATCCAAAAACATAACTTAAAACCTTCTTTACAAGGTTCTCCCATTCGTCTCTCACCACAAGTGCTGCCATAGAGTCACCCTTTCCTCTCAACCGCCAGCGTTCGTCTCCTGCCCGCCCGCTGCCAGGGCTGGTCCCAGAGAACGGGGCGGAGCTCGCCACCAGCCCCTTCCCGGTTTTAGGAGACTTCTTTTAAGCTGCCCTCCCACTCTGGCTACACATCCTAGTCTTTTTAGTCTGGTCTGTTATTTTAACCCCCTTCTTGGTTCACTGTCTACCTCAAACCTGCCCAGTCCTCTGAATTTTCTCAACCCCACTAGATATTTGTTAAGTGTTCTGGTTTGCAATGCACAATGTTTTTGATTAAGATTTGGATATAATGTCTTTTCTTTTAATATTCTTCCTTGTGACACTCAACAAAATTTCCTTCAATTCTGGGCCGCTAAAAAACACTGATCTAGTGTTTCCAGAACACCACCTCAAATCACATAGCGGCCCCTTGTGTGGATTCGAGTAGAAGGTCAGGACAAACCATCCCGTAATTATACTGCGAATTATCTTTCCCTGGATTTAGTATCTGAGTGAAGTGGCAGACCTTGTTACTAGTAATGAATGTCCTGGCTCCATCCCAAGTCTCCAGAGGCCTCAAGTTCACTGGGGTCCCAGAACTGGCTCAAATAGGCTCACAGACTCAATTGTTAAATATTAAGAAATTCTGTATGATGGTTATTAAACACAGCCATTACTAAAAATTAAATTACATAAACTTATCACTAAATAAAATATATTTTTTAAAGGTAACAAATATTCAAAACACTTTGTAATGGTCTAATTACATCTGATTATCTATGGTCTCTTGAGGTTTTTCACATCTACGTTATGTGAATGGCAGAAATTATTTATAATGGCATGTTGCTGTGTATCTCTTCCCAACACAGCACTCAGTGACACCGTGCCATTAGCCTGACATCAGCCGCGGTGGCAATATTCACACCCCAGAAATCGGCAAGCACTACAAAGCAGGCCTTCCTCCAGGGAGCTGGTTGCGAACCATTTGGGAGCACACCCCTGGCCTGAGTGCCCGATGTCTAAAGCTAGGTCCTGGATCCCGGATCACAAAATCCTCGCTGAGCCCCAAACGCTATGCCTCTGTGAACCCCGCATTACTAAGAGGTCGTTTAACTTCTTGGTAGAATCCACAGAGTAACTTTTTGAAACTGAATTTTTCCAGTTCTGAGAAGCTCAAGAGATGAAAGAAGAGAGTGACCCGGTTGGGTGATTTTGAGCTCAAGTATTTTTGTTATTTAAAAGCTTGAAAAGAAAATTTTTAAATGCCAAAATGTAGCAAAAGCATGAAAAGAAAATGTAGTATAAATTCTACCAGATAAATCTAGGTTTTTCCTTCCATCTCCCCTTCCAAAGAATTCTCTCCTTTTTTAGTTCTTAAAATACTTCTTCATTCTAATAGACTGTATGAAAAATTATGATATATAGCTGAATTCAGATTTCTATGTCCCTGCACTTTTCAATAGAAGTATTCATACTTCAAATTATGCTCTGAATATAGAAATAATTTAAAGTATTTGAACACTTTTTTATTAGCTTCTTCACATAAAGACTTTTCCTTCATAAGTGAATAGGAGAAAAATCCTTTCTCATGACATTTATTCACAACGTGCTTCTTCACTTCTTTCCTGACAACAGACACAGAGTTATATCAGAGAACGGTAAGAACGACCCTCAGCAAGTACTGCAAAGGTGTAAGCGTCTGCACATAATATCAGGTCGTGGGACAAGGCAAGACCGTTTAGTCCACTGTGTTTCATCCCTGGTAACGACCACGAGTCAACACAGGGAATCGGAAAAAGCAGAGGCAATTTAATTCTGCATGCCTTGCTAAAGGTGTGTACTTAGTACTAAAAAGGACGTTGCGTCTGATAAGTAGAGGAAACAGTTACATACCTAGGTACAGAGCATTTTCGTTTCTATGGTCACATATTTAGGTATAAAGAAAGTCAGGGGCAAAAGAGGTTGAGCAGTGGAAACCTGGCCCCTAATGACATGGGAATCTCAAGCACAAAAGTCCCCTCTTGGCAGGGGCAAGTGAGCAGGTGGCTGTGGATAGGGTCACACAAAGTCCTGAAGACTCTGGGACCTAAAGTCCTGGCTTTGGTTCTGGCAGAGTTTGAGAAGGGGAAAAATAAACGGGCACGTCTACACTCAAATGAACACTGACCCCTGGCCCGCTGCTACCCGAGAACTCAGGGTGTACACAGGGTGGAAAAGAGGAAAAGAAAGAGAACAAAAGCAAGAAGGATGCGGTGGCAGAGACAACACAGGAAATGAGGAGAGAACAGGAAGATGGTGAGGGTCCCCACAGGAACTCTGTGCCCACTTCCAGGGTTCGGAAATCAAAGTAAAACAGAAGCTGGCTGCCTCCCACCACCACCGCCACCCCCAGCTTTCAGTTCAGGAGGATGAAAGTCATGCCACAGAAAAACAGGAAGGGAAGAGAAAAGAACTCACCACTAAATCTAAAGTCTAATACCTAGAAAGTGATCTTAGTACTCGTGAGGAACAGAACTGAAAAGCAGGTTCGCGCTACCGCAGAGCTTCTGCAGAGCCGTGACGGGCCAATACTGGGTTCACTGTACTGCTGTTCTCTCCGCGGTGGACCTCTTTTATTTCAACCCAAACAAAATCTCACATGGAAGGACAACATGCAGACAGGACAAAAATACAGCCATTCCTCTGATCAGAAGACAGACCCTCTGCAGCAGCCCCTGCATATCTTAGGGGCATGGTTTGAAAAATCTAAGCAACAGACTGTGAGTCACAGGCAGCAAGAAGCCAGCCCACCTGGAGGCAGACAGCCCACCTGGAGGCGGACAGCCCAAGGAGCCCAAAGCCTAAACAGCATGAGACGTAACAAGCAGCAAAGGGTTTTTGGCCCAAAGCTCCTGAAACGGAACCCTGATCGCCTTTTTATGCTTCTGTGCTCATTCTTCTCTCATTCAACCCTCCTTCCCCACCCCCAAGTGCACACACACCGCACACGCACACACCTGACACAGAGAGTCACGCGCATCTAGCTAGCAGCCGTGCACACTCACTGACCAGGGCAGGTAACTCCTCAATATTTGGTAGTGCTATTTCATAGTGGTCTGGGAATATAACAAGTTTGGCTTCATCTTCATATTCATAATCGTCGCTATTTAAATCGTCATCAGTATCTAGATCTGAGGAGAAAACAAAAACAAAGAACAAGACATGAAGAAAGAACATTCCACACTGAGGCAGCACTCACTGGGAGAGCCAGAATCCACGGGGAAGACAGACCGAAGCCATGACATTGACAACTCCCTCCACCGACAGGACCTACCATCTGCCCCGAAGCAGGAGTAAAAGGCCTTTCCATCGGTCCTAAGTTATGGTCGCTTATTTATAAGTGACACAGGTATAAAGAAGACTGAATCATATCATACAGTTTTACAGTGAAACATGTAGATATTCAACTCTTAAAAGATGTTTAAAGGAATATTGACTGTTATGATTTGTCGGGTGCCTGGCTCCTGACTTCACAAGAATGGGTTGGAGCGTGCTTCCCAACACTGTAATATGGAAGAAAGTACACGGTTTCAGGGTAGATAAACCTAGGTTCAATTCTGGCTCCAAATATTATTATGACTTTAAGCACGTCGCAAACTCTCTAAACCTTAAGTTCCCTCATTTGCAGAATGGAGATAATAACACTTATTTCATACACTTCATGTGGGGAATAAATAAGAAACTGTAGACAAGAGACCTGGCACAGAATAGGTCGCCAGTAATAGTAGCTATTATTTAAAAATAAAATCTCAACTTCTGTTTTTCCCTCTCTGCCTCTCATTCCTCTTCCCCTGCTGAGAGTTGCTGAAATATCGCATGGTTCATCGGAGGGGGAAACTCCGTAATATAAATAGTCCGGCTGTCCTTCGGGCCGAGAAGAATTTTCAGTAAGAAAGATGAGGTCCTCTAGACTGTTGTACCAAGTCACCGCCTCTTTGCTTGGCTGGTCTCTGGGAAAGGTTAGGTGAAGGCTCAAGGAAATGTCTCGTCACGATATTTACATGGACATTTCAGCCTCGCGCTCACACGATGCCAGCGCCCAGATCAGGTTTGTGTATTCAGATGTTTGGAACTATGGTGACAAAGAGCTCCCGAGCCACATCCCACGCACACACACACAAACCCACACGTAAACAGGTACACAGACATGGCCTCTGCAGACACAAGAAAGTCCCTTCGCTAGACAAAGCGGCCCGCTGAATACCAAGGGGTCCAGATTCTGTCATGACCTTGTTGTTTGCCTCCAACCGAAAACCTAGTACCTTTCTGTGTACAGCTCTGCTCTTGAATTCTCAAAGCGAGAGCAGTTTTAAGTAGAAAACGAAATACAGCTAAAACAGTCTAAACATGTTCATGAAAGATCCTAAATGACAAGGTTCAGAAATGCCAACACAGAGAAACAAAAACACTGTCAGCCATAAGTGTTTTGTTTCCCAAAAAACAAAGTTAGAGAAGATTCTAAGGGTTTAAGAAGTGTGGGCATTTTGTTCAAGGAAATGAGTCAAAGACAGTTATTCTATGTTACACAAATTTGAACGCCTCAGCATCTATATCTATGTTATAGGTTGTATTCCATATCTATATTCTGTGTTATAAAAATGTAAAAGCCCCAGTATCTATGGGATGGTGTTCAACTCAATAGACAGTTATTCAAATGATATTGATTTAGAGTAGACAGAAACATGAAAACATTTATGCTACACTAATACTAAAGATACAAAACCATTTTCACTGTAAAGACAACTTCATGGAAGTTACGTTCACAGACAAGAACTGGAAAGAAACCTGAGAAAATGAAAATACTAAGTGGGTGAACTTTTCTCTATTCTTACATTTTTCTCTATTGTGGTGTTCGTAACCATTTTAAGTAACTGAAGTACAAATCTCTTGTTGTTATATACAGATTCAGCTTATGTAACATACTATGTAGGTGTCTCTTTACCATAGAAAACATGCTCACTTAATGCTAATTCAAATCTTACCTGGGCAAAAACAACGATAAACTAAGTTCAAGAAAATCCCACCCTGACATTCAGTAGCTCTGTGATGCTGGGCAAGTTCTTTCCAAGGTCGTTTTCCTCAAGAGTAAGCGAAGGATGATATTACCTACTCCACAAGTGCTGAGAGGGTTAAACAAGGTAAGGGTGTAAGGCACCCAGCACATGACCCAGCGGGTCTCAGGGACTCCACACGTAACAGCGGCCATCACCTTCGCCATCACCTGCATCCTCACCAACACCGCCCTCTCCACACTCCTGGCAACAGGACCAAAAGTGCGTCCTTTCCTTTAGAAAGCTGCCCAGCTCCAAAGCAATCCCGGGAAAAGTTTCAGGAAGACCATGATACCATGTGGGGATCTGCCATGCGACCTGAATGTGGAGAATATATGAACTTGGAACGCTTCCAGACTGAGCTGGAAGAGCAGGAAACGGGTCGTATTCACCTTCCACGCCCCCAGCCCCTGCGCAGTGCAGCACACACGCGCACTCACTCGGCAATGTCTGTGGGCGGAGACTAAGAAGTTAGAACCCGCGGCACTCAGGGCAACCGCCAGAGTGTCCAAGCGCTGCTATGGTTCGGGTTGTTTTTTTTTAATTGGTAACTGATACATGTCTCAAAAGAAGCAAGACCACTGCTGTGCACAAAAAAAAAAAAAAAAAAAAAAAAAGAGCTCTGTTGGACTTTTCAACACTTAGCTTATAGTTTACTTTTATTTTTAATTCAATGGAATGGAAGGGGACCATGATCTTTCCAAACATCTTAATTCAAATTAGAGAAAGTCAACAGAGGGAACCTACACTCTTATTATAAGGGGCAAATCTAAGGTTTTTCCTGAGTATATATGACCCCACAATCCAAAGGATAAATCTATAATTTCCAAATTTTTCTAATTGGAGTCTCACCACCCCCAAAATATCTACTTGAGAAACCTACAGGGGCCCCCAACTTCTCCCAGCAATCACTTCCCATTGTGGCTAGTAACTGGTAATTCCTGCCCTTTTCCCAAGTTTTAAAAAATCATTTAGAAAAAAATCCCACTTCCTCAACTCTACCTCAATGAGCCCCTCAGATCCCCGGGGAGAAGTGGCTGAGGTCACACCCCTTTCCAGGAAGCAGCCTGCCCAGGCTACACGCAGCACAGTGAGGATGGATCCCTAGGAAAACCGGGGCTCTGCACAGCTCAGCGTTCCCTCGGCCTGACCACACTGACTTTGATCTGTGTGCTGGGGGCGGGCAGCCTGCCTGCCCCAGGGCTGTGCGATCCCACAACCATTTACCCTCCACAGAAGGTGGGGGGAAGCCTGTGAGCACAGACCCTCCTGCTTCAGAAGGAAAGGCAGATGGCACTCCCCGGGGCCGTCGGGTCGTGACAGGCACAGGTGAGCTTTGCGAACAGCCCCATTCCTGGAACCTTCCCCAAATGCTCTCTTGTACAACCTGTTTCTCATCAGGGAGAAATGTCAAGGCTAAGGCTCAGAAAAATGGAATGCAAGCTCTCTGACGTCGAGGTAGCTCTTGGAAGTCCCAGCCCTGAGACACAGAAGAACCTACTCATTCACTCCTATTTATGAATGCTGGGGGGTCGGGTACTTAACAAAAATTTGAATATTTAACACTACTTTTATGACATACCAAAAATATGGTATTCTTATGAAATGCATCAGCAGTTATTTAGACATCTATACACATTTGTAGCTTTACTGTAAAAAAAACATATAAAATTAGGCCAGAATCACATCCCAAGTGCTGGGTATTTCTTTAAAAATCCTACACTCTCTTATATCCACTCCTCTCCTTCTATTTCATAGAACAGTAAGTATTATTATCAGCTTATTTCTAAAATTCGCAATCTGTCATACTGTTGTAAGTTATCTTTGTATAATTGTGTCCCTTTCTCACTTGAAACATTAACGCAGAACAACCCACACTTTCTCAGTTCACAGCACCCCAGCAGTTTCTACACAGTAGCAGGAAGCTCCCACCCCAAAAAGTCCTCCTGTTCTGCTTATTTAGTTAGTAGTTAGGTCCAAACCACTTAAAGAGTAGTTATGTTCTAACTACGTAGTAGCCATTTGAAACATCAATTGAAAGAACAAAATGTTCTTATTCTTTCTTAAATACCCACAACTCCCTACTTACGGCATGGGTGCACCTGTTGGGCACTACACAGCTTCTTTTTGAATGAGGCTGGGCAATGCCTCCCTTTTTCCCACTCCACATTTATTTTTACCTGGCACTAACCTTTTACCATAGAAACCATCAGAAACCAGCTTCACAAAGAGATGAAGTCATTGAAAGGAATGCTGGACATTCTAGTGCTGTAGTGAAAATACATGAGCTCATGGTTCATGCAATGTTCAAGCATCACTGTGTTCCCTTAAAGAGTTAAAATATCCCGAGGTGCACCTGTGAGTCTGTTGCAGCACCCCAGGGTGCCTCAGGGCACAGTTTGGGAATCAAAGTGTTAAAGGCTCACCACTGCCTACAGGAAAAAGTCTAAAAGCAAGGGATACATACTCACCATCACTGGAAGAATATAGAAGATATATAAGGATGCACAAAAAGAAAATACCATTTGTCTCTGGGGAGACCAACCAAGGAGCTGGGAGACATAGAAGGGAGAGAAAGAAACTGATTCTTCATTACAGAGCCCCTAATAACTTTGCAATTTTAAGCTTTCTCCATCACTTATACATTCAAAAAATATTTTTAAAGTGCTAAATGCAAGAAGAAGTATAAAATGTAAATGATTCAAAAATTACCCATAGTTGTCATTGTTGGTAAAATTCATACACACACACCAGCAAAAACTAGAGCTGAGGGAAGGATGCTCAGCTGTGGCTTCCCTTGATGAACACCAACACAATAGGAAGGTAACTGGACTGTTGAGGGCAGGCTGGTGCTCAGGAGACTCGGGGTGAGCCACTGAGCACTAGCTAATGGCCTCAGGTTCCCTTATAAAATCAATACTGAAGGTCATAACTGACTGGTTTAATGGTTATGTGACTGCTAAACCAAAGGAAAAGGAATTATTCACTAGTCATCAAGTGAATGTGGAAAAAGAGTCTCTCTCCAGGAGAAAGTCTTAGTCACCTGCATGAGAAGGAGCAGGGCCATCATAACTACATTTCAATAGCAGCGAAAGAGTACTTCCTATTCAAACAAACAAGACAGACTGCAAGAGAGTTGTGATTCTCTTCCTCTCCATGAAGAGACAACCCCAATGCTCCTTTTAGGGAAGGAATCTTTGGCAGAAGCTACTAGCTGCCTCCTGGTACCCATTTCCCCCCTTCTTGTATAGTAACAAGCTTTATTTATTTAATGAGGCCAGTTAACAGACCTTACTTTCCAGTCTTCATGCAGCACCTGGTGTGGCCATGTGTCCAAGTTCTGACCAGAGATATATGAACTGAAGCATTGCTTAAAGATCTGTGAAAAGGCTGACAAAAAAAAAAAAAAAAAGCAACTCCACTAGATTAGAATTTTGTCCTTCCCCCTTCATCTTTCTTGCTTTCCAGATGAGAGTGTGATGGCTGGAGTTCCAGCAGCTATTTTTGGACCATGAAGTAACCATAAGGTTAAAAATCACAGGCAGCATGTAGAGTAAAGCAGAAACATGGGAAGACTCTAGACTCTAATAGAACACGAGGCTGTCACATCAGCCTGCACTTGCTGCTTCCCCACATCCTCTACATGACAGAAATAAACAGCTATCTTGTTTAAACTCACCAGTAGTTTAAATTTTCTGTTACACAAGCCACATGTAATCTTAATACAGCCCTTCACTGCAGTTCATTTACAGGCCACACGATCTTGAAGACAGAGCCGTGATCAGGGTGACGAGGGAAAAGCGCCTGCCGCAGGAAGACAGGAAGCATCCGTAGAGAGGGCTGTAAACGAGGGCTTGCAAAAGCAAATTCTTGCTGGGATGATGTAGCCAGCATCAGTTTGTGATGCATACGGTATAAGATAATAGAAAGAAATGGGCTGGGGCAACCCCCAGAGTGCGAATGAGGTTCAAATTTAACTTTGAAAACAACTGGCACAGCCCAAGAGGACACTTTGCTGGACTGTGAGTTTTAGGCACACCTGTGTCTCCTGAGACACAGAATGTTGGGGACACACACAGCAGGCTGTAGGGGAGCCCCACCCAAATGGGTCGGCAGGTCAGCGCTCCCAGGGAGCCTATGAATGGGGCCGACGCAGAATACAGCACAAAACCTCAGTGCTTACCTTTGGGTTAATTTTTTAAAACAGGTACTTGACACTATCATCTACCACAAATGATCACTAAAGAAATCAAACCCCGAAGTCTTCCGAGTAAAAGAAACAAGGTTAAAGGACAAGACAGAGAATCAAAGCAGGAAGAAAAACCAGCTGTGACGGTCTCCAATGGTTTTACTTTTCAAATAATGAATATGCCTTTTCACTTCAACAGTAATGTACATTCGTTATGGAAAAAATTAAAAACAGAGAAGCAAAAAGAAGAAAATAAAAGTCACCTCAATCGCACTACCAGGGAAGAGCTACTTATAACAATCTGAAGTGTATTCTGGCAGACTCTTCCAGACTCTCAGTCACATATACATGTGTGTGTACGTACACACACACACACACACACACACACACACACACACACACGTTTACATGCATGTATGTGCCTACATATATAGATATTCATGCACATATACAAACATATTAATCTTTACATATACACGGTGGGGCAAAAGTAGGTTTACAGTTGTGAGTATGCAAAACACAGTTTATTCTTGTATTATTATTTATTAATTATTGTATCATTTTCCATACAAACAACTGTATACATGTATACATATATTGTGTATACATGTACATATTGACATTGTACACATGCATATACAAATGCATGTATATATGTATACATATGTGTGTGTGTACAAATGTTTTTACCAAAATGAAATTATAATATGCATATGATTCTGAAATTCCTTTCAAACAATAATCACAGGCATTTAGGGATTTAAACTTGCTTGGTCAAACATCAGCAAACTCCTTCCGCTGAGAAAACCCTATCAGAAGCTTACTACGGCACACGATCATGGTAACATGATCTCAGAAACCGTACTCATTTGCATAGGCAAAACCAGCTCTTCTGAAAGAAGGAGACAGAAAACCACTGTCAGTCAAACACCACAGCAATCACAGATGCAGGCAAGGCCCACTGACAGATGATAAAATTAATGGGCAAAACCTTGAGAAGAAACAAGATATCAGCATAGTCTCCAAACATCCCTCCAACACATTTATTAACTACACTGTAACTTTACAGGGGAGAAACCCAGCAGACACCTTCAACCTCACCAGCCTGAAGGCACCGCATCTTGTGCTCCTGCTGTTACGCAGAGGGGCACACGTCACCCTCTGGTACACTTGCCAAAAATGCACAACCTCAGACTTATTGTGAGGAAACATCAAACAAACCCAAGCTGAGGTACATTCTACAAAGTAACTGATCATTACTAAAAAAAAAGGTAACTGATCACTACTCTTCAAAAAGTCAAAATTATGAAAGGCAGAGAGAGAGCGGGGAACTATGCCAGATCAGACAGGATTAAGGAAGCACACAACACGGGATTCTGAAACACGGAAGGACGTCAGTGGGAAAAGTGAAACCCCAATAAACTCTGTTGTTTGGCTAATATTAAAAAAAAAAGAAAGACATGAAACTGGTCTTTCTTTAAAAGCAGTGGGGAAAGAGACCAGAAGCAGAAGCACAATCGCTCTCCCCGTGACTGCAGGCGTAACGGCTTCGAAACACTCGCTGACTGAGTGCTGACAGCCTTCACCACTCGGTGGACGGGAAATGGAGTCAGACCATCTCGCGTCAAACTGGTTCCGCTCATTCTTAACTTGCAGAGCAGTAAGCAACCTATTATACTACCCCAAACACACACAGGCACACGCACATGTGCACACACACAAAATCTAGGCACATTATTGATAACTATGTACATTACCTAAAAAAATCTTGGAGTTCCTCCTTTTTGGTAAAGCTCCACCAGATGCCCCTTTTACCTTCTGAAAAGAAAACAAGAAATTGTTAAAATGAATCCCATGGAATAGACAGCTGGGGTGGGGGGGGTAAATCTCAGAGGTTCCCAGATTTTATAAAAGTCCAGAGGAAATATTCAACCTGGATTCAAGATTCCAGGATAAACAGGAACTTGACCCAGGTCAATGGAGGTAAGTGAAGGGCAATGCTATTGTTCCACCTGTTTATTTTCACCAAGTTATAAAGAAAGCACTTCTGGAAAGGGAAGTGGAACCAGGCATCAAAGTGAAGTATGGGTAGATGCTTCAACTTCAAATCGGCACATCCTCCCAAGGGGCTGGAGTCCACGCCCAACGCGGGAGCTACTCTGGAAGATGCTGGCCCTGCTACCTGCTAGGTCCCCAGTGCCTGGGCCTGGGCAAGCCCAACAATTATTGTTGAAAGGTTTAATAAATATCAATATATAGTCACTGATATCCTGGTCATATTACATATCTGTCTAACTTCCCTAAACATTTCTGGAGCACCGCCCAGTGGCTGGCTATGTTACCACCCTAAGCTTTGTGCAGTTTCTACCTACCACAGAAATCCTGGCAGCAATGGGATAAACACATGTCAAGTGTTCACGCAAAAGAGGCCATTCATTACCCTCTGACACTCACACAATAAATTTTACTCTCAAGCAGGATTATAAAAATGTTTGTTTCCAATGGTCAAAACAACATATCCACATTGTTCACTCTTTCAGCTAACAGAAAAGAGCACATTTCCGACACACGGCAGGGTGCGGGTCGAACCCCGACACCTTTTCACGTGGTCACGTGTGACGGCAGCATCGGGGCCTTGCTACTTCTTTAGTCCGCGCTGTTATTCACTCTGAGTCTGCTTTCCCACACTGCACCATTTGGCAAGGAATGGCTGACTCACCTCAGTGATTCTCACGTGATGTTTTTACAGCTTCTACTATAAGTTTATAGTTCACATTTCAGGAATGTGAGAATTATTGAACACTTCAGCTCAGAAACCTGTTTCTCCAAATACTAATGCCAAATACATGCCACTCTCTTGGAACCCTTCTCCTCCCCGGTCTCAGGGCCTCTGTGCCTCTCCCCTCCACTTACCTGCCTCAAAAAGAGATAAAATAAACCTGTTGCAAACACATTTAACAATCCTGGAGGTCACTTCAAATGTCTCTACAGAAGTTTATGGACCCTTCCTTCAGACTTACCCACTTCAGTACTGACAGAAAGGAGGAAATGACAGTTCTTCAGAGGGGCAGCGTGTGGCCGAGACAGTCAAGTAAGAAGAACAGCGGGCCTGGCATGTAACAGCTGCTCAGCAAGAATTTGCTGGATGGACAGTGAATGGATGGATGATGGATGATGAAGAGACAGATGGATATGCTGACCTCAGGGAATGCAACAGGTAAAAGAGGGGTAGGGGTAGAAGTAATGCATCCCAGACAAAGAAACAAACAAACAAACAAAAAACCCTGTACGAAAGTGTAAAATCAGTGTGTTCCAAAAAAGACAAGAGGTTTGCTGTGTCTAGAGCACAAGGCTGGTGGGGTAAAAATCCAGACCATGAAGGGCCTTGCAATCATGTGCCAAAGAGTCTGAACTTCATCCTGCAACAAAGGCAGAGACGTCAGAGATTTACGACAAGATGCACAGATATAAGCATTTGGAAAGTTCACTCCGGGCACAGCATGCAGACTGGGTAGACTGAAGGCAGCAAATGTGAAGGAAGGAGACTAGTCAGGAAGCTACAGCACTAGCCCTTGTAGGGGCTGATGAGCACTCAGACAGGAAGAAAGGGGTGCAGAGGGCAGGGGGACTTCAGAGCTATTTGGGAGCCCCAGACAAGGTTTGGTCACCAACCAGTCATGGAATGAAAGCAGGATCCAAAGGATGTCTAGGTCTCCAGAATTCAAGACAACGAACAACTTTTTGTTCTTTGAGAAACAGGATAAATAACTCATTCAGGCTGGGCACAGTGAGTATGCGGTACCTAGGAGATGCTTCAAGTAGAAAAAGCCAGGTCCAAGTCTGATCTTTGGCCCTGGAAAGATATTGATGTGGGAGTCATCAGCTCAGAGGCAGTGGTTAAACCAAGATGTGCACGACAGTAACAAGGAAGAGCGGCTTTCAGAGAAAACACAGAAGAGTCAAATGGAAACCTAGGCAATGCCATGTGTGAAGGGTAAGTGAAGAAAGCAATGCTAGGGAAGGAAGGGGATAAAGGGCAGTCTGAAAGGCTGAACTCAATGGGAGGTACACCAGAGATGATAACAGAAAAGTTTTTTGTTTTTTTTTTTAAAGATTTTATTTATTTATTTTCAGAGAGAGGAGAAGGGAGGGAGAAAGAACAATGTATGGTTGCCTCTCACATGGCCCTCACTGGGGACCTGGCCTGCAACCCAGGCATGTGCCCCAACTGGGAATCGAACCGGGACCCTCTGGTTCCCAGCCCGTGCTCAATCCACTGAGCTACACCAGCCGGGCTGAGAACAGAAAAGTTTTTAAAGAAGCTTTCATCGAAGGATGGGCTGACTAAAGGAGGACCCATTAAAGGGGCAATTCTGGGGCGTGCTCTTTTTTAAGGTGGGAGAAAAAAGCTAGAAGAGGGAGCGACTGGGCATATCAAAGGGAGTGGAGTTCATGAAGGAGCAGGAGGGACTCCTTCAGATGGGGAAGACAGAGAGAGCAAGCTTTCACTGAGACGGAGGAATTGGATGCACTTGAGTTCCCAGGAGGCAAGAAAGGAGCTCGGAGAGTTTCTGTCCAGGGGTCCCTGTTTCCTCCGTAAGGTACAAGGCAAATCGTTTTCTGAAAATCAGGAGGGACGGAAGCATCCGAAGTCTAGAGCAGGAGAGAGTACAGACTGGGTTTGCTGGGCAGGGACAGGGCCCAGCAGAGGGGGAGGGCCAGGAACAGGACAGGGTCCCAGACCCCACGGCAGCGTGGGATTCCTAGAGGTGTGCTTCTGAAAGCAGAGGACAGTACCAGTGGGGGACTGGCTGGAGTTCTGAGGACACTTAAGGAGGCAAGACAAGGGGATAAGGGGCATTGAGGGTATCGGTGATAAGAGAATATTTAAAGTCCTGGATCCTAATTGATGAGCGGCTAACCAAACAGGGGAAGCAGCTGCCTGGACAAGCCACAGGCCTGAAGGTGTCAAAGAGGGACAACGAATCAAAATAAATGAGTGAAAGAGCCAAACCAAGACAGGGTTGTGGTCAGAGAGTGAAATACGGGGTCGGGCAGAGGTAAGGCCTGTGCGAGTGGTTAGTGGGCTAATACTGTTGGTGTAATAACGTATAGCTTTAATTTCAACATTTCCCCTAAAATGTCATATGTGTGCTTGAGTGCGATATTATGTTACAGAATTACGTGCTTACGATTTTGTAATTAAAAAAGGGGCATTATTTGTGCTGGACCTGGTATTTAACTTAAAATTTCAGAGGCAGAGCTACCTGTACAAGATCACCAGCATTCTACAATTCTACCACTAACTCCATGACCATGAGCAAGTTATTTCGAGTCTCTGGGCCTGTTTCATCCCCCCTCCCCCAGTTCTGTAAAATTCCCGTCACCTGATACTAAGAAATATGTGGGACAAAGAGGACTTCACAACAACTGCTATGCCCCAACTAACAGGAGTAGTAAATGTGAATCATAATATTGAGCCAACATTAGATTATTTTAAAGCTAATCATTGTGTTTATGGCGTATCTGACCTCTTGGCCTTTCTTCCTGCTCTTCACCCTACTCTCCCTACTGTCTAATTTCGGATCTCTCCTCACTGTCCAAAATTCAAACAGAGGACGTGTTAAGTAGGCTAGGGTGACAGAGTAGATGATTTCAAATCAGCACTGATGATTTAGAACAGCGATTTTCGACTGGAGTGGGGCAAGAATTTTTAAAACATGTAATACCTGACTATTTTAGTCAGGGGCACTGACCTCTTTTCCCCTTAGATTGTCAAAGAATAAAAAATGACAAAAGCCAACACAACCATAGTTGTCCGGTGTGAATAAATCAAAATAACACCTATTTTTTGTAAGATTGGCAAAAAATATATATTTTGGTGTGCTGCAGAGTTTTAGTAATTAATTTGTGTGTGCCATGAGATGAAGAACATTGAAAATTGCTGATTTAAAAGATCCAAGATAATCTACAAACTATTAGAACTAAAATGAAAGTTGAACAGTCTGGCTAAACATAAAATCAACATTTGAAAATTAATGATATCCCCAAACACCACCAATCACCAATTAAAATGCATAAAAAATAAAAGACAGTGATGATAGTAGTTACAAAAAGTATAGAGTACCTTTAAAAAAGCTAACAAAATGTAAGCTCTTTTACTGAAAGTTACAACATATTGTTGAAGGACATAAAAGAACCGTGAATAAACAGAAAGGCACGGCATGTTGAATCGTCATTCAACAAATATTTATGAAGCACTTACTATCTGCTGGGCACTGTTAAGTGCTGAGGACACAGATGTGAACAAAACAGACAAAAATACCTGCCCTCATGAAACTTATATGATGATGTGGACTATAGATTAATCAACAGGTTAAATGTGATCATAATCAAAATCTCAACAGGATTTTTTAAACTAGATGAACTGATTCCGAAATCCATATAGAAAAATAAATGTGTAAACTCAGAAAAGTTCTGGGAAAAATTAACATGGAGAAAGTGATTGCACTCGCAGATATCAGGCTTGTCACGCCAATGCAGAGACCAAAAAATAGTCAATAAAATTAACAGACAAGAACTGAGCCCCCAAACAGATCCATGTGGTAATGGCAAGTTAAAATATACAAAAGATGACACTCTGCCCTGGCTGGTGTGGCCCAATGGTTTGAGCACCGGCCTGCGAACCAAAGGGTTGCCGGTTGGATTCCCAGTCAGGGCACATGCCTGGGTTGCGGGCCAGGTCCCCAGTAGGGGGTGCACAAGAGGCAACCACACACTGATGTCTCTCTCCCTCTCTCCCTCCCCCTCTGTCTAAAAATAAATAAATAAAATATTTAAAAGAAAAAAAGATAGCACTATAAACCATTGGGAAAGACTATATAACTCTAGTAATAGTGGGATGATTGGTTAACAATATGAAAAATAAAATGTAGATTCCCACACTTCACAGAAACACAAAAATAAATCATAGATAGACTAAAGATCTAAAATGTTAAAATACATGTGCACACACGCATGCACTTCTCAAAAAAGAAAAGCATCAGAAGAAGTATCTTTATGGACTTAAGTTGGAAAACAATTTCTTAGACACAATGCAAAAAGCAAAATTTATAAAAGTTTAGTACATCAAAATTCAAAACTTCTCTTCTACAAAATAATTCACAAACGAAGCAAAAAGGTTTTATATCCAGAATGTGAAAAGAACTAAATAAAACTTTTAACAAAAAGAAAAGTCCATTGAGAAATAGGCCAAAAATATATATAGGCAACTCGGAGAAAAGAAAATCAGAATGGCCAATAAACATAAATAAAGAGTTTCAACTCTCACAGAAAGAAATGCCAAATATGCTACTTCACAACCATTAGATTGCCAAAATCAAAAGTCTGACCAAGCATTGGAGAGGCTGTGGAAAACCAGGAGTTCACTGCAGATAGGAGTTTAAACTGGTGCAACCAATCTGGGGAAGAATTTCTCAATATCTAGTAAAAATAAGGATAAACATACCCACATGCCAACATTACCACTTGTACATATATTTCCTAAAAAAACTTGACCCTGTACCCCAGGAGAAAAGCATAAAAATATTAACTGCTACATTGTTAATAGAAGCAAAAAAAAAAAAAAAAAGAAACAATCTAAATGTTCATCAATGGAATAGAATAGTAAGTGACAAGGTAGAATACCAAACAACTATTAAATTAAGTACATCCAAATGTATCACAACATGAATAGATTTGAAAACAGTGCTGAAAGGGAAAGTTTTACACGGAATTACAGGTAAGAGCATGACAGTATTTATCTACATCTTCAAAATGCACAATCACTCTACATATTAATGATGAACACCTATTCATTAATAAAATATAATGACATGCATAGGAATGAGAAACAACAACTTCACAGCTACGGTTACTTCTGGGAGTGAGGGAAACAAAACAAACTTCAACTTTCAAGAAACCTCTTTCTCTTGCTGAAAAAAAATATGAAGCAAAAATATCCAAATATTTTTTATTTCTGACTTTTAGATTCAGGAATGTTTCTAATATTATTTTCTGTACTTTTTTTGTATTTTTTACCTTAATATTTTTCCATCAGTCAACTCATATCTTCTTAATTGGAAGCAGAGGTTCAGAGGAAGAGAAAAACAAAACTGGTTAAGGTAAGATTTGGGGAACCCTATGAACATCTACAGACAGTCCTGTTTGTTTCCCATCCTCAGAGAACCAGGAGTTACGTGGGCACAGTGAAATCTCCACGGGACAAACACAGTGAGACAATGTTACAGGAAGGATAGCAAGGCAGTTCGCCAACGGTGCATCTCTCACCTCTCGCACATGTCTTTTCAGGTGCATGTATACACTCTGTCCGGTTTTTCGAAAATGTCTTTCAACGTGTTCCCTTCCAAAGGCCAAAAACGTATTCATGCACACATAGAGTCCACCTTCAGAATTCTAGAAAGAAGAGGTCACACCATTAGCCAAGGACATCTCACAAAGTACTCTACACACAGAGAAAGGGAAGGGGAAGGAAGACGAATGATGAAGACAAAGCCTGGCCAAGGCCACCTGGCTGTCACAGCCATCTGCAGTGACTGCCAGTGACTCCACAGACATCCACCGTGGCAGCGTCCCCCCAACCCTGGGCGCCAGGTGCTCCTTGGACAATTGAGCATAGAGTCATAGCAGCAAGGTCCTCAAAGGTCCTGGGAAGTAAGCATGGCTGTCTGACACTGCACGCGGGGGTAAACGACAATAGGGACGGAAGGAAGTTGGCAAATGATTCAAATACCCTCACGGCAGTATTTTATCACTGTCACTTTCTCACTTGTCAGGGCAAGTCTCCGGGAAAGAGTGTTCATACCCTTTTAGCAGGACAGAGTTCTTCAAAGATACTGTTCTCTTCCTTTGATGACACATGATATTTGATAGTATCCATGAATAAAGTGTAACAATTTAATACATAAATAATAATCTAATAAGTAAATACTGAAGGATGGAGTCCTATTAACAATCATAGCTATCAATACACATTATTGCAGGCCTGATATGTGCCAAGTGCTTTACCTATATTATTTCTGATCCAAACAATACTGCAAGCTGCTTATTATTACTTCCATTTCACAGTTAAAAAAAAACTAAGGATGTCATTTGTCGATGTTCACACAGCGTGGAAATGTCTGAGATAAATTTGAACTTCTTTTTCTTTTTATCCCTCCATGCAATATTTCAAATATTATTTAATTATAAGCATAGTGTTACCATGAATAGTCAAAAATATTGTTTGCATTTTAGATACTTGATTTCTACCCCAATCTCATCTCTCCTGTTCTCTCACTCAGCCTGACATGCTTCTCCGTAAACTTAGCATCTAAAATTAGCCCCGTTGCCTCAGTGGAGTGGCTTTTTATTAAGATCCTGTTTGTCTCACTGCTGTAATTTGTTAGAAGTTCTTAAATACCTGTCAGAATTGCCAAGAAACACCTATCAAAATTCCTTACATTGCATTTTTTAAATTTTTATTGAATTTGTTGGGGTTAAAGTGGTTAATAAAGTTATATAGGTTTCAGGTGTACAATTCTGTAATATGTCAGCTGTATATTGTACTGTGTGTTCACCACCCCAAGTCAAGTCTCCTTCCATCACCATTTATTCCCCCTTTACAATTTCAAAACATACACTGATGCTCATTAGCAATATATGAAAATAATTTTTAAAGTCCTAAAAACTCAAAAATTATTTTCATATATTGCTAATGAGCATCAGTATGTTTTGAAATTGTAATTTTTAATAAAATTCTCCAGCACTGTATTCATGATTCGTAAGTCAGACGTAAAGGAGTCTTATCACAACGAGAACATTATAACAGCACAAATCCAAACTTTGTGCCCATTATTGTAGCCCGTACATTGCTAAAGTCAAGGGGAGAAAGGTATGAAGATGACAAAGAAAAAGGTAAAATGGTCTCAATTTGCTGATGACATTAGAGTTTATATGAAAAATCGTAAGGAATCTACAAAGTACTAAAAATAACAACTAGTAAAACCAAGAGCAAGGCCATGGGGCTAATAGACAAAAATCAACCTCAATTTTAAATTCTGGCAACAGATACCTCCAAACTAAATTTTTAAAACTTGACTATAAAAGAGCATCCAAAAAACTCAGAATTCTACAGCTTGTGCTTATGGATAAATTTTTCCCTTAAATGAGATCATCTGAATAAAATTAGAAAAGTTCTTCACACTACATTCACTTGATCAATAAGTTAGGAAAATATTTTCAAAATACTTTTTTAAATAAGCATGTTCTTTTCCATAGTCATAATCCTTAAGAAAAAACATATTACATCATTATAATGGTCAGTGATCCATTGAGGCCATTAAATTGAGCACCACATATTGTGATTTTTTTTAAAAAACTTCCATTCTCTTCCAGTAAAATGTAATTCTGTCCAAAAGAATGATAACCAGGAGATACACGCGGGAAAGCATGAGATTTGAAACCAGAGGTCCTGAACTGCTACTAATTAATTACCTTGTAGCCAAAGGCAGGCTGCTACACAGTCCCTGAGCTTCAGTGTCTGCCTCTGTGTACAGGCTGCACCAATAATTCCCACCTCACAGGGTTTCATGAACCTCAAGAAGATGAAACACATTCTGTGCTGTAATGCATCACACAGATATTGGTAATTATTCACTGCAAGCTAAAAGTTCTGTGTATTACATGCATCTCCTATTATTTCAATTATTTTCTAAGGGGGGAAACAGTAAATAGGAAAAAAAAAAGTGAGTCTGACAGCCACTCAGTCCAGGGGTAACAAACATTAATGTGTCAGAAAAATACATTAGGCAACTAGTAAGAAACCAGGAAATTACCAAGCAGAAGAAAAATGTTTAAGCGTAGAGTAGCTATACAATGTGAGAGTTTATAATCTCTAAAATTATCATAAAGTCTTTGCTGGTTTCATTGCCAAGCATTTTTGAATTATTAGAGAATTTGATAAAATGTAATATACTAAACATTGATTCTCAGTTTCTGGAGTCACTTGATATTGCCACAAAGTCCATAATCAAACAGAAGAATGCTACGGCGCTCACTCAGAGGCGAACGCCCCCACACCGGGAAGGGCTCCCCGACAAACCGCCACAGGCGTCTTCCATCAGCACACAGGCTGCCCTCTGAAGCCACAGGTGCCCCTCTGCTAGCAGCTCTGGGATGGGGAGGCCACCCAGGGAACTTGCCGGTAATTCCAAAAACTCAGGACACACTGAGACAGAACACATTAAAAGCTGCCTCATACAGAACAAACGCCCCAGTCTAATGATCTACATTTTCTCCCCTCGAGCCTTATTCATGTCTATATATTGGCCCCATAAGGCAGTTTTTGCCACATACACAGTCAATACTCCACGCCACGTACCGCTTCTTTCACTAATGGTGACAAGTCTATGCTGACACATCTCTCCCAATTCCTCTGTGACCAAAGCACAGACAAGGGTTTATAGCCTGGGATCGGAGATAAGCTGATGGACTCCTAAGGTTTTCGAAGCCTCAACCTCGTCCTCTCATGAGCCAGCCACAACCCCGCTAAAATCACTGCTCCCGAAAGCACCCGAAGCACTTGTCTTCGTGGGGACCGGAGTGCAGGCAGAAGCCAGGCAGGACTTCCGCGTAAGCACTGCGCTGAAACTGCAGAAACGAGGGCCGCGGCCTGGCTCTGTCACAAAGCCAGCAGGGCACGCGCACGAAGAAAAGTGACTGCACGAGACCACAGAGACTGGGGTGGACCTCTTGCTCCATGTCCAGTGCCCCTTGTCTTAAGACTTATGCAGTATGCCATTAGGAGAAAATAAAAATTAAACAATTTTTTTAAAAAATCAGGTAGATTTGGAGAACTGTACCAACTAACAGTGAAACACAGCTCAAAGAATAAGGAAAGGATATAAAATGATACTCGTTCTAAGTCATGGTGGTAGGGTGCTTTATTAAAAAAGATTACAAACGAAATTCATATATGTTGGGTTAGCTTTTTAAATAAGTGGTAGTATAACAATGGAGATTCCAAAAATATATTCATTGTATATGTCAAAAACTTATTATGTCAAGCCACAAGAATCAAAAAAAATAAGGGGGAAATCACTAAAAGAATTTACTGGTACAGTTAGATTTCAGTATAAAGGAAAATTAACCTAGATCCACATCTTATACCAAACACTGTAATAAGGTCCAGAGAGATCTAAGAGATAGCATTTTAAAACCTAGAAAAGAGCAGGATCGCATATTTATCCCACTTGTGAAGGGGAAATAACTTCTGGCCAAGAAAACATGGAATCGCAAAAGAGATGGTATAGTTGAGTATAAATATATAAACACTAATCAACAAGTTTTATATGGCAAAATATAATGAAACAATGAGAAAACCAACAACAGAAGGGTAAAGATGTAAAATATAATGAAGAAAAGCTTGCATGCATTCTATGTAAAGTTGATAAAATTGCATACGGGATGTCAACATCCACTTTCGACTTGGTAAGAGTCTTTTTAAGATTGTTTAGTCTTAAATGCGAGAAAATATTAAAATCAAACCATCACATCCTCACCTCCTCAAGTAAGCACATTAAAACAATCTCAAGGTGAGATATAGAGGCCTCCTAAACTAGCAAAAAAAATAAAAAGTATTAAAATTGCACAGCCTGGAGCCACAGAGAAAGTCAATATACCCACTCCCACAATATAAATCAGTTCTGTCTTTCTGTGGAGCAATAAAACTACTTCTTTTTGGGGTACAGAATCCAGGAACCCAAAAGAAATTTACAAAGAAACAATCTGTTCAAAAATATTTATGGCCACACTATTTATAACAGGAACAAGTAGCAATGGCCCCAAACAGAGGAGCTAAGAACCTGTGGCACATAAGCACAACAAATGCTTACTACTACTTCCAATGACAAATTTATGAATTGTGTACAATGTGTACAGCACACATGTACAGAACTACATACCATGTGCACAGAAAAATAAAGTTCATGAAGAGAGAACACAGGCCGATGACAAGAAGGGAAGGGAGGAAGGGATGGTGAGGTGCGTCTGCGCACTGACGAAGACCTGAAAGGAAAATGGAATGTGGCAAATGGCTTTAGACTGATTTAAGTCCTTGACTTTGGGGCCCACAGCCTCACCTCCCATTACCTCCATGTTTGGCCTAGAGTGTTTCTCAAACTAACGCCGTGCAAAACGAGGTTGTCTTGTTTTGCTTCTATTCATTAGGGAAGGATATGTGGTCCCCGTGCACAGAACCAGTTCCCAGGTCCGGCCAGACGTGAACTTACACATGAAGTCCCACAAAACCCACATGGGTCTACATCCTGTTCAAGCAAACTAATCCACTGCTCATGCACTTGGATGTGGCTGCGAAGTCAAGTTGCTATACAAATTTGTAAATGTCTGTACCTGTCTCTGGGCACCAGTCAACTGGCTACACTTCGAGTAGCACTGGTCGAGAGCTGGGTGAACTGTCGGATCCTAAGAGTATCTCACTGTCAGGAAAGCGTTACTTCAAGGACCTTTGGGGGCACCAGATCGGGCCTTGAGCCTTCAGAGCAGTGCCATCAAAACCAGCTACCCATGCCATTGTCTGCACAACAGAAGCTGCTGCCCAGATCCCACACCTGTCCACCTGTCCACCTGCCGTCCTCTGCCCACGACCAATTCCCACATCTCACTGCTCATCTGCCTATGCTGACAGTCCTTAACCCCAAACCCACATTCATTTCACAACTGTTAGAATCTTGCCGTTTGAATTCTGTAGCTGTGAGAAACCCAAGCTTCCTGCATTTGGGGCCAGTAGATTGAGAAGCTGAGCTGCACGGTTGCGCCTGGAGAGCACGAAAATTGTATCGCATGCATTACCGAATTCCCAAAACCGTATCTGGTAGACAGCAGAATGGAACAAACATTCGTGGAATGAATGGCAGGTTTTGTGTCATTTGTCTGTCATTCTGTTACATAGTTTAATCTCTTAAATTCATCCTCAGTGTCCTTTTCTTAAAAAGTTCCTAGCAGAGGCTCCATTTCAAGCCTTTGGCATGACTCAGTAATGGGGATCATCAAAAGAAAACTGATGGTCATGCATAGAACACAGCCTGAGGCACCAGCAGAAATACTAGCTTTTCTGGCTTGGCTAAAGTCACATTCTTAGCAGTCTGGACACTTGAGCTGTTCCAGCTCTCCTACCTTCTGCAACCAAGCTCACATGGCTCTTTGGGACGGAGGCTGCCGTCTCCACAGCCATCCCGCCTTGGACCCATATCTGGCTCCTACTTTCAGAGAACACCCAGCCCAGAACGGCCCAAGTGTGCTTCTGTGTGTGCTCTTAGCTAAAGAAGATTCTCGTTATCATTTTCATCATGCACTAAACAGAAACTTGATCGAGGATGCAAAGACTTTACTTAGAAACCAAAAATCACAAGGAAGTCAAGAAATACCACTCAGGCCCTGGCTGGTGCGGCTCAGTGGATTGAGCACTGGCCTGCAAACCAAAAGGTCATCAGTTCAATTCCCAGTCAGGGCACATGCCTGGGTTGTGAGCCAGGTCCCCAGTAGGGGGCATGTGAAAGGCAACCACACATTGATGTTTCTCTTCCTCTCTTTCTCCCTCCCTTCCCCTCTCTCTAAAAAAAAAATAAATAAATAAAATCTTTTTTAAAAAGAAGAAATACCACTCAGAATTTCTGAGGCTTCATAAAGATTTGCTTTGAAAACTACTCCCACTCATGATCAAATGGTAAGAGAGAAGAGCAGCACTACAGAAGCCTATGCACTGTTTAAACCCACTCTCCGATGCATTTCAATATAGATACGATATATCCATAGCCATTTATTTATTATTTTACAATGCAGTACCCTATATAATATTTAGAAGTAGCATCAAGGAAGAAGTCGCCTTTTATTATACTGCCTGCCATTTAAAAGAACATTAAAAACAGTGGTGAATATAAAGGTCAAGGTTACAGGTTTCAGAGTAGCCAGTGAACAGTCATTTTAAATAAAAATACACCACATTGTCAATCAGGAGGTGTTCAGAGAACTTTGTTTACAACGGTGTGTTCTTGGAGACCAGCCTCCGCTGGAAGTCAGGAAGGGAGAGTGAGCACGTGTGAGCGGCACGCTCAGGAAGCAGAGTCGCTGCGTAACACTTGTTTTTAGAACCACAGAGCACTGTGGAAAACAAGCGGTCACTGCCTCAAAGAGAAGCATGATGTAGGTAGACGGAGTCACGACAAAGCCTCGCACAGGGCAAATCGCATGCGAATACCCAGCAAGACTGTATCCCACACACTCCTGCCAAAAGGAGATGAAACGAAAAAGAGCATGGTATTTTCTAGATCAGTGATTTCAAAAAGAAAAAGAAAATATGTGAACTAAGTTAGGTGCTTGTAACAGCGAAAGAAAATAACCTTAATGCCCAACAACAGATTTGTTTATTAATTTACGGCATATCCATGAAATGCAATACTCTTGGGCCATTAAAAACTGACTTGTGGTGAGTATTTATTGATAGGTATTTTTGAGGGAAGAAAGCAGGTGGCAAAACTGTGTGCATGCTGTTATAATCTACATGACACGTGTATGTTGTGTGGTATGAATGTCATCTCAGCATGGGGAGATGAAGTGGGATTTTTTTCTTCACATTGTCTTTTGGCATTTTCTAATTTTTCTTCCAGGATACTAAAATTTTCCTCAATTGAATGTACTTAGAATCAAATGTATGCATACGGACTAGAACAGGCAATCATTCAAATGTTCCCTTTCCTTCACCAAAGCTCTTCTCACGCTTTAGCAAGACGACTTCACAGCTCTAAGGTGCTGCATAGTCTCATTACTCAAAGTGAAAGTATGGTCTGAAATAACTAAGAGATTAATTTGAAATGTGTAGCCAAGGAAATTGTGGAACACACAAGGGAAAGAGAGGAGATGAGGACTGTAATCTCAGGGAGGCAGACCAGAATGTGATTCCAACAGAAAGGGAAACAACTGAGGACGCTGTCCCCAGCTGGATGCCATCCAAGCTTGCAGAAGGGGGACGGTCTGTGTGGGGTCTGGAAACGAAGCTGTGACAGAGAATGAGGCCGTGATGTCGTCTCTAGAGGCGACAGAAGTTGGTGGGGGTATGTGGCAGGAGTTTATTCAGCAGAGAGAGAGAGACAAGCAGAGTTGGTGCCCTGATGACATGTACATCCTAGTAAGAAGGGACAGAAAACAAACGAGACAGAGATCATTTCCAGAAGAGACAGAGAGACAGAGTGACAGAGAAGCCGGAGGAAGAGTGGAGAGACCAGAGGGTCGGGGTCATTATGCAGCCCAGGGGATGGAGTGCAAGGGGCAAGGGAACAGCTCCAGGATGAGGGGCCCGGTGAGCAAAGTGCGAAGAGCACCTGGCTAGACCAAAACGCCTGGGCAAAGGCCACACAGCTCCAGAGAAAGCTTGGCTACATCCTCAAAAACCAGCAAGAGCCCTGGCTGGTGTAGCTCAGTGGATTGAGCGCGGGCTGGGAACCAGACGGTCCCGGTTCGATTCCCTGTCAGGGCACATGCCTGGGTTGCGGGCTGGATCCCCAGTGAGGGCCATGTGAGAGGCAACCACACATTGATGTTTCTCTCCCTCTCTGTCTCCCTCCCTTCCCCTCTTTCTAAAAATAAATAAATAAAATCTTCAAAAAAAACCAAAAAACAAAAAACAGCAAGAAAGGCAGGATGCTAGAGTTGTGTGAGGGGAGGAGGTAGCAGGATATGAGGACAGGTCCCCAGAGGCCAGCCCCAGAGGTGGCTTCAGGGCCTGAGGAGAGCTGGAGTTCACGCCCAGTGGGATGCAAAGCCATTGGAGGCCTTTAGAGTGGGAAGTGCCACAATCTGACCTCCATTTTTAAAAGCTCACTCTGGCTGCTGGGGGGGGGCGGGCAACTACAGGGAGGGGGTGTCAAGAGAAGGTATGGTTACAAGGCTATTCTATATTCTAGACCCACGCTGTCCAATACAGAAGCCCCTGGCCACACTGGAATGTTTAAATCTAAATTAATTTAAATTAGCTTAAATTAAAAGTTCAGTTTTTCAATCACACTGGACACATATCCAACTGCTCAATGGTTGAATGTGGCGAGGGGCTACCACACTGGACAAAGCCGGTACAGCACAATCCCATCACCACAGAAAGCTCTCTAGACAGCCCCTGTCTCCACAAGGCAACGTGGTGGCTCAGCCAGGGGGAGGTGGCAGGGGGAAGAGGGAAGGAAGCTCTCAGCAGAGATGGGCAAACTTGGGCAGGTTCAGGACATAATTTTAGGAGACAGCCCACAAGCCTGGAAGATGGATTAGATACAGGGGTGTGTGGAAAAGGGCCAAAGCAAGGACAACTCCTCACTGTTTTGACTCATTACTTCACAAGACTGCCCACTGCTCTCTGCTCAATCCTTGCTTTCATGAAGCAGCCATCTGCCTATTAATTCAGCCGCTCGGGTACTTCCATATCTGAATGGTAGATATGAATATTCCAACGTACAAATCCCCAGCACATTCTGGCTTCTAGAGCAAAACAAACAGACGACAGTTTTTAAACACAAAATTAAGTGCTTGCAGATGGGAAGCAAATGTGCGATAAGAAAGTAAAACAGGTTGCAGATCAAGTGCAGCCAGGACGCAACCCACAGAAGGGGAAATACAGAGAAACACACTGTCCAAAACAGGCTGGAGCTCAGCGGTTGACCAGTAGAACAGAACTACTAGATACAGTGTTTGCAAAATCAAAAATTTTGGTTTCAACAGCAAATCCACTGACCTAAACTTGTCTGTCAAGCTAAAGAGAAAAGAGCAAATTCATATCATCCCAAGAAGGTGTAGGCCTCTCTGCTGGACACATAAATCATACCGTGGCCATGACGTGTTAAGAAAAAAATAGAAATGTTAATGCAGTAACGGTTCTTCCAGCTTGCTCCAACTTGGAGGCCTTCCTCTCTGCAGAGACCTCCCACACCTCAGGGCTGCAAGGCTAATGGCAGGGTCCGAACAGCTAGGTTTGATACAATATAAAAGTACTGTCCCACTGAGGCACCATTCATTAATTTTTCTCCCAAGTATAAAACCAAATCCTTGCTCTGGGTATCTGGAGCAATGAGGATGCCACCCCCAAATTGCTGGGGAAGGAGGGGTTCGGAGGGGCACGAAGAGCAGCTCCTCCAAGGCTCACAGCACAAGTGGGCAAGTTAAAAGTCGGCAGAGGATGAAGACACTGAGGTGAGCGTCTGCAGCGGCGCTAAAGGAAGCCAGACTGCACCAAAGCTGTTCCCAGCTTACACCCAAAAACCAATGTGAAACCACCTTGTCAAAGGTAAACACCTTTCACAGTCATGGCTTATTATTTTCTAAAAACGATGGTTTTCTTCAGTATATGTTTCTCCTGATAAACTACATTATACATGAGGATTTAGGTTTCCAGGCTACCCACGAAAGCCCATCACATGGAGCTGAACTTGAGGAAGAATAAGAGCCCTGAACTGAACAGACTTCCCCCTCAGGGGGCCGGCGCACACCCACGCCCAAAGCGTCCACTTTAGGTCATGGAGAGCCTCCTGAAGAATTACCAAGTACAGCCTGTCCCTTCAGCAAAGCCAAGGCCTTATAAATCCCACTTCACCCTCTTGTCAGAGGGCTCCCTCCCACTAAATCCCACTAACGAGACAGGTAGCAGTAAGTCACATTTAAAGGGCAGCCGTGATTACAACTGTGCATGTGAGTATAACAGAGAGAAGCGAGGCCCAGAGAAATTCAGTAAAATTAAAGTACTTGCTGAAGTCATAATTCCACTCAGTAGGAAAAGGGTGGGGGGATTTGGATCCAGGCCAGTGTGGCCCACTCCCCTCCACCCCGCCCCGCCACAGGCTGCCTGGAGCAACTGAGAAACAGATGTCGTTCTGGTGGCAGGAGCTCGGTGGGCGGCTGTCGGCAAGCACACGCCGCCATGGGGGCCTGGGGAGAAGAGCAGCAGTTCCTTCTTTTTTTTTTTTCAAGCTGTTTCATTCCAAGAAAATAAAAGGGACGGGCAAAGGACAGCCAGGCCACTCAAGTAAGTAGCTTGTGCCAGGGGCTCTGTCTGCCAGGCCGCCCTGTGGAGGAGGACAAGGGCTGCAGCAGGTAATGCCAGTTCCACTCCCCAAGCTCAAAAAGGCAGTTGAAGCCCCTGGGCGGCGGCTGCTCCAGGCTAACAGCTCCCTGGCAAGACCCACGGTGCTGGGCTCTGGACGCTGCAGAAGTAGTTGCAGGGTTTGGTGACCCCACAGTCCACCCTCCCTCATCAGCTTGTGTCCAGCCAGTGGATCTGTCCATGGTCCCACTCGGCTGGCGGGGGCCTGGCGAAGTAGCCCACACAAACTGAGGCTCCTTCCAAAGCCTCCGGCTGCAAATGCAGACTCAGTGGCAGAACCTGTCCGAATGGCATGTCCCAAAGAGCAATTCAGCAGTTGTTCCCAAAGGATATAAGATATCCCACCTCCCTGCGCCATTCCTTGCCTCCAGGACCCTATGTTCTCTTTCCTCTGGGCCAATCAACCCACTAATCCCACTAACAGATCGCCAAGTGTATTTCTGAGAGCTGCTGTGGATAGCTGTCTATGCCCAGGTCACCACTTTACAGCCACACCCAAAGCATTATCAAGACAAAAAACAAAAAAAGGCAACACTTGGTTTCATTAGGACACAGTTTTCATAATTGCAACTCAAGAACCATCAACCTCTTAGTCCATCACGCATGTAGTTAACATGGGGCAAATTTCCCCTAGCATGATTTTATTTCATGAAACAGTAAAGTCTATATGCATTCCATCTATAACTACTTATGCAGCATCGTTATCTGTTCAAATTTCTAACTCCTGGAAAAAATACTGCCCAGACTCCTGAGTTTCTCTGGAAGTTGAGCTGATCAGTGGGAGGACAAGAGGACTGTACCAGATGCTGCTGCTTCCTCTACAGCTTGGGGAGAAAAGGTCCCAGCAGCAAAGAGCTGGAGCCCTGGGCCCTTCAAATGGAAGGGCTGCTCACAAATCCAGGGTCTCTAAACTAGGGACCACTAGACTCTGAGAGCCAAACCCTTGCCTCTGAGCTCCACTCCAGTCCCCAATTTTCCCAGTGGGCATACAGGACTTGTCCACTCGCATTTGACTACCTGACCTTCCCCATTTACATCCTTGATTCACTCCATGTCCCAAGCTACAAGGTGTGAAGTCACCTTTCACACCTCCCACTCCTTCACTCACTGCACAGTCTGTCACTAAGTTGGGTCATAAAATTCGTGAAAATTTCCATCGAGTTTATTCCCACCACCCAACCACTTCTACCCCCACTGGCATCACCCTAAGGAAAGCGCAGCCCCTCCAATATTACAAGAGACTCCTAGCTGAATTCCTATTCCGGGTCTCCCCACCTCCCAACCAACCAGTCCTCATTCCACTTTCAGGACGGCCACATCAAATAACCACTGTCCTCACGCTGTCCCCTCGCCACACTGTTTAAAACTTAAATATCCCAGATGTGCTTCAGGGTCTAACCTCATGACACATCAGGGCTAAGTCCCATCTCTGTCACATATCAGTCTTAAAGCAAGTCCTTGAACAAGCTAGCTAACCTCTGACTTTTAGTTTCCTCGTCTGTAAAACAGGGGCAGCAATACCGATTATCATTTGTAAGTCAATTACTACTGTAATTACATGAGACGATAGACATAAAAGTACCTAGTGCAGCGTTTCATTCATGACAGAGACTCAGACTTGGAGCTTACACTCCTCTGCTATGAAAGGAAGATCCACACCATACCCTGCCTGCCCAGGTCCTCTGTTTCCCTCCTAAACACCCTGGCCCGCCCTACCCGCTACAGCACCGAGTGCAGTGCTGGGTGCATAGGAGGCTCTAACTAAGTATGAATACTTCCTAATGAATACAAAACGAGTATTTTATTTCCAATGTTATCACAAGAAGCACACATTGCGCACACCTTAAGTGACATTTCTAATCTGGTGACTTGTTTAGATTCATTAAATTCTTGTCATGGCTACACGGTCCTGCTCTCACCCTAAAAATCGGTGCTCTTGTTCACATCTTCCCTGCGCCTGGGGACAAGGGGAGTTCTCAACTGATCCCCCATAATACTGTATGTGAGCCGCGACACAGAGGCCTGGGCTACATCCACAGAGACCAGCCCTCTGCCATCTCCCTGAGGGACGCCACATGTGGGCGCTTCTACCAAGATCCCTTGGGGCACCTAGAGTCACAATGCACAAAACACTCGGCTAGTACCCAGGGCACCTTTCCCTGGCTTTTCAAGGGTCAAGTTCATGGCTTGTCAGATAACATGATAAAATAAAAAATATAATATTGGCTGTTTTCAGTAACAATTTTTTAGTAACAATTTTTATGCCAGAATACATGGTGATGATTTGTAAAAACAGGAAAACAGAAAAGATCCAGCCTACTAAACACAGGATCACAAATGGCAGGCTTGTCCTTTCTCTACTCTTTCCCCTTTAATTCTCAAAGACCTCAGCTATTCCAGGTCTTCTGCAAACAGTATGCCAGCCATGACAGAGATGTACCAAGTGCTTTGAAAGCACAGGACAATAAATGTCTAATTCAGCTGGGGCGCAGGGAGGGGGGATCACAGAGAACACCTGAGCTGATCTTTAAGGACCAGGAGGGTTTTCCCTGCTGGGGGTGACGGGCTGGGAGAAGGCATTCAGGGCTGAGCACGGAGCATCTGAAGAACAGGGCACCCTTCGGGCCACACGGAATGTAACCAGATGGCAGGTGCTAAGTGACAACACTGGCCAGAACAGTTGGACCAACATGTGCTACATTAGAAAAGCCTGTTTGGTGCTGTTGAAAATTTCTAGACAGGGAAATGGCATGAAAAGACCCATGTTTCAGAAAGACAACACATAGTACGATGTGACGGACAGGAAGGGGGGCAAAGTGGTGGGTTACGAGGTTTCTGCAAGCATCCAGGGAGGAAACGACAAGGGCCTGACCCTTGGCAGTGGGGAAGGAGAGAGGAGGCTATGCCGGAACCTGGTCACTAGTGGGACGTGATGTAAAAGAAAGGGAGGTGCACCTGGGATCCTGGCAGCGCTCGTCACACCAGCCACAAGGTGGAAGCAGCCCAAGTGTCCACCAACAGATGAACAGGCGAACAAATCGTGGTACACACAGGCAATGGAATTTTATTCTCCTTTAAAGGGGAAGGGAATTCCGACGCATGATACAACATGTGAACCCTAAAAATGTTATGGTAAGTGAAATAAGCCAGTCACGAAAGGACAAACCCTGTATGATCTCACTTACACAAGACACCCAGAGCAGACAGTTCATGGAGACAAAGCAGAAGTGTGCTTGCCAGGGGCTGGGGGGTGAGGGGACGGGGAACGGGAGTTACTGTGGACAGGGACAGTATTTCAGTTTTGCAAGATAAAAAGAGTTCTGGAGACAGACGGTGGTGATAGCTGCGCAACAATGTGAGAGTCCTTGACACCGCAGAACTGGACACCTTAAAGTGATTAAGAAGGTCAGGTTTACGTTATGTGTATTTTACACAATTGTTTAAAGGTGAGGGAGGGAGACTGGGTGGCACTGGGCATCTCTCAGTCAGGGCACTAAGCGATGGTGGCACCCTCAGTGAGCCCCAGTTTGCAGGAAGAACGAAGCAGGGTGTCAGCACAGAATTCAGAATTGCACAGATGTCCAGATTCGATCTAAGCTGAGACGACAAACTTTCTCACTCCCTGACATGATCAGCATCGTATGGTACATCCCAGAACTCTAAAAACTTGAAAGGTAATTAACAAGTGCCCAAAAGAGACAGCCAGCGACTTCCTGATTATTAGTTTGGGAAAGTAGGACGCTGGGGAGCCCAGGGCAGGCCACACACACACACCATTTTCACTCCTTTCTGAAGCCCAAATAAAAGAACAGTAAAGGGATTTTTTGAGAAAACATAAACCATAGCAACAAAATCTGGAACCTGGATGGCAGATGGGTAAGTGCTAGAAAGACTAAGACAAGCTGACAAAGCTGAATGTGAAGTCTGTAGCAGAGAAAGCCAAGATAAACTCCGACTGACACACCAGAATTCCCAAAAGACTCCATGGCTGACAGCCCCAGGTAACTCTGGAAGTTGGGGTAAAACAGGGACTAAAACGAGGGGTGGAAGTCTGTCCAGAGCCCTCCTGCAGTCCAGGCGGTCCCTCCCCAACCGGCAAACTGCTCGGGATTTGTTCTTTTGTTTTTGGTAAAAAACAAAAACGGGTACGTTGGACACTAGGTTCTGTTAAGAATAGGGGTTCCATCCTGAGTACGCAGGGACTTAGAGATGGAGGGGTAACATATGTGTATCAGTCCAGATTTAGTCCAAAAATACGAACTATCCTGGGTATTTCAGGCAGGAAGGGATTTAGTACCGGGAATTGGAGGCATATAAAATCATGGGAAGAGCTGTGAGCACCAAGGTCAGAGAAACCACCACTGATGTTCAGGAAATCGAGACGCACAAGCCTCACAAAAAACTGCACAGGTGATCCCAGCCTCCCCACGACCGAGGTGGCTGAGTCCCAGGCAGAACCAGGAAAATCCCACATCTGCCACGTGCCGCAACTGCGCTGGCCTTCGCAGCTCCTTCTCTTTGCCTTCCCACTCTCTCACGGGCAGGCTCAGAATCAGCAGCCTGCCGTCAAAGGTGTCCATGTTCCCAGCTGCTGCAGCAAAACAGGGACAGGGTGGGGAGCCAGAGGGCAAAATACAGCCAGTCCCAAGGTGCAGGAGCTGAGGCCACCGCATCCTCCTCTCCCGCTCGGCTCCCTGGGCCCCGGCAGGCAGGCCTTCACTTTGCAGGCAAGAGCTGACAGTCGCCTCCTAACCAGCGGTCAAGGGAAAAAATCACAATGCTCGATGTACAGGTTCCCCAAAGAAACAGCCCGGCCAGATCGCACTCCAGTAAAGCTCACAGCCAAGAGAATACTGACTTCTCACCTCCGAAAGAGCCGACAATCCCTGTCCAAGTAGCTGAAAATTTTTTCAACAGGAGCCGCATATTCTACATTTTAATTTGCTTCATAACGAGAATGTATGAGACATATGATACTTCTGGCTGAGCTAAGGTTCACAACCAATTATTCAATCACCGCAAATGTGAAAAAGCAAACCCATAGAAGCCACAGTGCAGGTGGGTTTGGCACTAGAATGGCCAGCTGTACTTTTCTGCATAAACTCTAGAACTTCAGTCTTCAAAGTATGACCTGGGAACCCTGTGATCCTCCCTAAGGCCCTTCAAGTAGTCTGCAATGTCAGCCTGTTTTCATAACACAAACTTATTCGCCCTTTTCACTCCCGTTCTCACACGAGCACACAGCGGCATTTTTCAGTCTCTGTGACACCTGATGACACATCGCCACTTGAAGAGCTAATGGAATGGAAGTTGTTTTCAATTTTTCTGCCTTAATTTCTAAGATGGTTACTATCGGTAGACAGAAACCACATAACAGCGCTTTGGGGTCTTCAAAAATATTTGTAAGGGGCCCAGGAGTTTGAGGGGCACTACTGTAAAACAACCTTTCAGTCGGCGGCTCTGGGCAGGGAGCTTTTGCTATGTGAAACTCACTAGACTTACTTTAGGTTTACATCTTCAAAGACAAAAATCTGTACTTCCTAAGTGTTACTTTACTATTTTATATCAGTTCCTGTTGACCCATTAGGATCACAATTTTTCCACACAGATCCTAAATTAAATTATTTTCCCCTCCAAGGAAGCGCTATGATGGCAAGTCTCACCACCTGAAGTCAGCACACACAATAGCACAACAGCCAAAAGCAGATTGTACAGGGACTCAGACAAGCACACACCAATGATCACAGCGGCTTCGCACATAACAGCCAAAAGGTGGAAACAACCCAACAGAGGAACGCGCAAACGAAGTGTGGTACACACCTGCAATGGAAGAGTATCTGAGCTTACAAAGGAAGGAAATTCTGATACATACTACAACATGGATGCACTGTGAGGATATGCTACGTGAAATCAGCCAGACACAAAAGGACAAATACTGTGTGACCCCACTTACAATGGGGGACCTAGAATAGAGACAGAAAATAGAACAGTGGTTACAGCGTGTGGTTAAAAGGAGCTCATTATGAGTAACAAACAACACCTTCGTAGCCCTTCTCATTTAGGAAATTCCAAGAGTTTGGGGAGTTCTGTGCTGGGAACAAAGACGAAGTATCCATTCCTTATTATAAATCACAATATCACAGAAGGATTTACTAAGCTAATATGAAGTTTTCCTACCAGTAGATGACCTCAAAGCCCTTCCCAATGGATGGCTACACCAGCCACTCCCACGAGGCCGCGTCCAGCTGAGTTTGGCAAAGACTCCCAGGAAAGCAGTGAACCACCAGTGACAGCTCAACATCACCAAGAGATCTCAGAGCTTTGGAGAATGGGGTGGGGGGGGCTCCTTTTTACAAAAATAGTGCTGACACTGGGAGCGAAGAAGAGGTGTGGGAGCACTGATTATGCTGGTCTCACGCCCTTTCGGGCCACCTTTGGTGTGGATAGCTGTTTGCCCCAGCAGGTGGGGCCTGAAGGCCCAGCCTCGCTGCACCAGGATCTCTCTCCTCTCAGCGCTGCTGGCGGCAGGGAGCCTGCCAGGAGCCTTCCCGGCCTCTCCAGCACAAACACCACCCTGGAAGAGCAAGGGCTTTCCTTCCTCCGCTTTGTCACTATTCCCTTGGACGTCTTCCACTTCTGTCCCCTGGGATACCTTTCCAAAATAAACTGCCTGGGCCTCAGCCCTGGTCTCGGTCTTTCAGTGGACTCCAGCTAAGACGAGGCAGAAGATAAGCTCTCCACCCCGACAGGTGGGAGAGGCAAATAAGCACAACCGTGGCCCAGCTCCTCCCGTACCTAATGCCTCGTATGAGGCTTCACACACAGTTGATGTTTTAAAACTACCAGTTAAATGGGTAAAAGAAAAGAAAATAATGGCAAATCATGGAAGATAGACTATTGCTGACTGCTACAGTGTGTGGCCCAGCCCCTCAGTAACAGTGGAGGCTTCAGAGGAAAGGACGAAGTCTGAAGCAGAAAGGGAAAGATGAGGTAGAACCCTGAGAGATGATCAAGAAAAGGAAGGCGGTCCTGGAAAGGAAATGAATCTCACACGCAGAGGACCCACAGACTAGGCCGCCTGGAGCTGGCAACCTGGAAACCGAGGGGAAGTGGGACTAAGTCCACTGTGATGAAAGAGGCCTGGACAACTCCAGGGGATGGGAGCAGATTCTGTGTGGTGGTCCTTGAAGACTTGTGAGCAGAAGTGCGACCCGATTTCCCCACTAAACCACACCAAACTTTCCACATAAGCCCTGACAACCAAACACTCGGGCTTACAACCATGATGGACTCCATCACTTTCTTTTCTTGCTACATGAGTAGCAACTGGCCAGGCACACTTAGCATATTAATTTATTTAACCCACAAAACAACTCCATGAGGTAGGTTCTATTATTAGCCCCAATTTACAGATGGAGAAACTGAGGCACACAGAAGTTGCATAGGTGGGTGACAGAGTGAGGGTTCTGCCTGTCTGGCTCTCTTTCATATCTGTCCCCCACAATCAATGAAGTCACCACATTCTCCATAATCCCACATGATTCCTTTCCCAAAGTTTCCAATATGTCGTGTCCTTATAAATTTCCAAACCTGTAACCTCATGTAATCCATACATTTCCTAGACATTCACTGAGTTCCCGTCATATATACCAGATGTTGGGCAGGCTACTGAGGACACAAAGATGCACAGTGCCCACTCTCCGGGAAGGTCACACTACAGGCCTTGCAAGATGAACCGAGTCACGGAGAAGACAACCTGCAGGTGAAGGTGGCAAACTGGGCCTGAAGTGAAACCAAACTGGTAGGTAAAGAAACAAATTTTCACTTATCCCAGAAGAAATGTTACTGAGTCCCTGCTAAGCGCTAAACCCTAGAAAGCGAGAAGGAAGGAAGAACAGGAACACTGAAATGAGTAGCATGCCATCCTACTCACTACTCACACCCACAAAGATGCTCACAACATGTCTACAAGAGACGCATGATAAAAACTGATCAGTTCAGTCTTGCTCTAACAGCACTTCAAATCACATGACTTTCAGTAGCTTTCTGTAACTGCCCACATGTATATAAAATCAAGATCCTGTTCAGGTATTCAAGGACCCCATCTCCTACTCTCTGCCTGGTTCTGAGTCATTTCTTGTTAAAGCAATCTTTTCCTTCTAAATACATTCCAAGCACGTAAGAAAATAACATTCACACTTTATGTGTTTACACGTGATTGACCTTGCTTAGAATGTCAGTCTCCTTTATTTCTGTCTTCATCTATGACCTTCTTCAAAAGTATCCAAAGCAAGGATGACTGTTTTTGTCACTCAAATAGTTTGGGCCTTTTCATAAGACAACAGTCCTATGGCCAATATGGATTAAGGTTTCCGGCATGTTTGGAACCGATGAGTTTTGTTCTGTACAGCTCTTTCAGCCGTGCCTACATGAGTTGGCACATGGTAGGTACACGAGAAATCTTGTTGGATTCATGATGAAGTGCTAAGTACCATACAGAAAGATCTCGCATTATCACACACTGTGCGTTAATGAAACTTGTTATAAAAACTTCCTTCTCTTCTTCCCCAAAACAGATAGTGAAATATACTGACTTATTAGCCTTGCAAATAAGCCCAGTCTTCCCCCAAGGAACTACTATGACATGGATGAAATCATCATTTTACACTGGACAAGATGCTGCTAGAATCTTGGCACACAGGAAGCTCTCAATAACTATTGGTAGGAGTGAATTAAAATTGTCAACTCTTTCATGCCTGCTATTCAGTACATAATGAGGTAAAGATTTCTAATAAAAATTTTAAAAAATATATTTGAAGGTCAACCCAGACCTAACACAGAAAAAGTTGTTTTACCCACTTGACATACCGTGCTATCCACTGTACTGGGCCACTTTTTCTTCCTGGAGTTCACAATCTGTTCGTTGTTTAAGTGAGGACAATCATCCCTCTGCACCCTTAGGAGCTATTAGCAGGAACCTGGCCAACGCTGGACCCAAAAATCAGAAAATGGCATTTTGAAATACTTTCTGTATGCCAGATTTGATGCTACTGCTGACAGTCATTTTAAATAGTGTGATCGCAATATGCGAAGTATTAAATACAACCATTTCATTCCACTCTACGTAGACCTTTTTGAAAGAAAAAAATATGTAATGAACAAATAAGTGAGATTTTAATCCCCCAAAGAATCTGGAATTAGCATAAAACACACAAAACAAACACTAAATGTCATAGGGAGGGCACTAAATCTGGCGCTCCCACGGATACCAAACAACGCGCTTTGAAGTAGCCAAATAGCCCACGAGACAAAAAAAGGTCACTTTGGAAAATTTACCACTCATTGGGGTGGGTTTTTTCCTCCAACAGAACTCCGCATGATACGAATAAAATGTCAGACTACTGCGAACCCTGCCTCAGCCCCTCCAACCCATGGACCTCCCGGCTGTATTGAGATCTGCGGGTGACACATGAAACCTAAAGTGGGTGGATAAAAATAACCTGGTCCTCAGAAAGACATGATAAACGCCAGAGAGCTGAGTCACTTTGAAGCCCATTTTGACTCCTGAAAGGGACATTCATTCTCCTTTTCCTTCTCATACATACACACACCGCCTGGTGAAAACCACCATCAACGCCCTGGGTGGAAGGCAGGGATCAGTCTCAACTTCCCCCTCCGGTCTCTGAGGTCACTACTCGAGATTGAACTTTCAATAATTTATACTAGTGCATTTCCACTATACCAAGTGACTCACTTAAATGGGGTAAGGGGAGAGGCGTAAGGAAACCGTGATAATCCAGGAGACCCCCATTTCTGTTGTCCGAGTAGAGGTACCAGCAGGCTTCTTCTGACATTCGTGCGGAAAGACAAGAAGTGGGGAGCAATGCAAAGTGAAGGAAGCAAAGCTCAGAGAGGAAATTAAGGTCGTCCGGGAGTGGGAATCCCTGGGCAAAGCAAATGGTCCAAGAGAATGGCCGTGGGTGTCGGCGGGGATCAACCCCGTCCGCCTACGCGCCCTCGGCTCTAGCCCCGCGGAGGACGCCAGCCCTCGGCAGCGTGCAGTTCAGACCCGGGAACTCTGCCCTCCGGTCTTTCAGCGGCGGCGGAGCTGCGGGCGGCTGCGGGCAACGGAGGCCCTGTCAGCCCAGGACGCTGGGGGAGCAAACCCCCCGGCGCCCCACTCTCGGGCTGCAGGCAGCACCGCGTCCCCAGCAGGCACTCCGCGAGCGGCCCCAAGCTGCAGTCCGCGGGCCAACTCCGCCGCGCGGAGGAGGACGAGGTCCCCGCCGCCGCTGCGCATCCTCCGCTCCCGCCTCACGTGCCGCCGAGCTCCCGGCTCGCGGCCGCAGGGCCGCCGCCCCGGGACCCTCCCCCGAGGCGCCGGGAGCGCCGCCGAGCCCCGCTTACCGGCGAGTCGTAGGAGAAGGCGCACTCGTTCTTGTAGACCCTGTCCCCGGACCTGGGCACGCGGATCGTGGGCATGTGGGGCACCAGCAGCTCGCCGAGGTCTCCTGCAGCCATCTTCCTGCCGCCGCTGCCGCCCGGCACGCCGAACAGGGCGCCCCGGCGCTGCATGGCCGCGGGCTCCGCCGAGCCGAGCTGGCGCGCTGGGTCTGCCCGCGGCGGCTGCGGGCTGCGCGGGCGACGGGAGCCGAGCCGGGGCGGGCGGGGAGCGCGGGCCGCGGGGCGGGAGCGGGCACCCGGGGCCTGGGGCCGGCGGGCGGGGCGGGGGTGGGGGACGCTGCTATTTTTAATCCAATGGCGAATCGCGGGCCCAGCTGCAGCGTCAGGCGGGGCTCTGGGGAGGGCGAGCCGCAGCGCGCCGGGGAGGGGGCGCTGGAGAGGGGCCCTGGGCCGGGCCGGCTCGGCGGCGGGGGGCGGAGGGCGAGCCCCGGGGGCGGCGGCCCGGGAACCCGGTGCGGGCGAGGGACGCTTCTTGCCCACGCGGGCGGCCTGAGCTGGGGCACCACCACGGAGTTTTTTACCCTAAATCGTTAGGTTGCGAGGGAGCGACTCCGAAGCACCAGCACAAAGAGCAGAATGGGGCTTTAAAAACCGCTTGCTTTTGAAATAACTGAAGACAGAGCGGGGACTTCCCCTGATTGGGTAGGGGTGGGACTCCGCGTACAAATCTGGACCCTAACGTCGGGCCCGAATCTAAACCTGCTCTTTGCACTTTGGTGTTAACCTCACTCACGCTTGTTCCTCACTTAACATCTAAAGCTCATCGAAAGAGAATAGGATCCAGTGAAGATAAACTGTATTTTTGCAATAATACAGATTTTTCTTACAAATGGGGGGAATCAAGATTTTACTGGGCGTGGGAGACGGGCATTATATTTTTCAATGTATTTGTACCGTCTTCTGCTTGATACGAGGTCTCCCTGTCCAACATTCAGTTGCCTGATTTGGGGGTCTTAGGTGCAGGCATATGTATTCCTGCCATGCATGTTCAGTCCCCCAAAATAAATAATGAATAGAGTGGAGGGGGTTGAGAATAGAGCATACCTCACAGCATACTCCATTTTCTAAAAAAAAACTCTTAAAACACGAGTTCCTTTCCATTGAGGTTCCCTTACTACACTGAACGTAAATACCCTGTGATTCCTGCCAGTTCATGAAATGCAGAAATAGCAAGAAATAATGAATCAAAACGCCTCTCCCACATCAAATTGTCCTTAAATTCTTTTTTTTCCCCTCCATTATTTCTTTATTATTCTCCCTGATTCTGCAGATATGCTGGCTGTGCTAGGGAGAAAGGAGGGGTACCTGGAATTTGAGGAGTAGTGGGCAGACAAACCCCCTCTCGCCTGGCTCTTCTGAACTTCTATGCCTTCCAGCAAGGCTCAAGCACACTGACACATTCACGTAACTTCCTGCTACTGCTACCTGATGGAGATTTAGAAGGAAAAAAGACAGAAAGAAATTACACACTGGTCCTATCCCCATCATTGGCCAGGAGTTTTTGCTTTTTATTTCCTCTCACCAGCTTACACCCTCTGGTAGTAGCTGTGTCTGTTTCAGATTCATGGATGAAGCTTGCTTGTCCAATTACAGAGAAAAACTTGATTCAAAAGCATCCCAAACTTAAAATGTTAAATAGTTTTAGATTCAATGCAAATTAAATCAAGACACCATTTTTTACCCATCAGACTGACAGATACATTGAGTTGGCCTGGGTTTGGGAAACAGACCAACATAAACATTGCTGGAGGGAATAAAAATGGTAAACCACTTTGGAAGGAAATTAACAACGCTGATCATAATTTTATATGCATATATTGTACTGTTTTTCCCAGCAATTCCTCACCTAGACATTTATGCTTCAGAGACATCCATGCTGTGTGAGGATCATTGTTGGAGCATTGTTTATAGTACAGAAGATCGAGAACAGCCTAAAGATCCATCCACAGGAAGTGGATAAATACAGTACCATTGAAAAGAAAGAAGAGCGCCATAGGTGCTGATGTGGAACAATCTCCAAATAATATTACTAGATGAAAAAAGCCAAGTGCAAACCTATGTGTGAAAGCAGGGAATATGCAGTAGGCACACAGGCACATCCTGTGGACCACAGGCCTGCCTTCCAGTTGGTTGTAATTGTGTTAAATATTTTTAATGCTGCACATATGTACATACACACACAGCCTCCCTCACACACGCGATCTTATCACACCTAAATTCTCATCTCTGCACAGCAGAATACCAATGACACTCCACAGTGAAAGTTCTAATCAAAATGGGAAAAATGGAAACAATCTAAACATGGAGAAATGACTAAATTGTGTCTATTCAAAGATGTTTCAACAAATCTTTGAAGTGACTGCTTTAATACATTGTAGTATCATAGCTTAACATAGTTACACTGTTCATACAACATTATTGTAACTGGGTAAAAATAAATGCATTTGACCAGACTGGAAAGACGTAAAATTTAAATAGTTATATTTAAATTTGATTATAGGATTTTTTTCTGCTTTCAAAACCTCTTCAACAATGTTACATTTGTTTCATAATATAAAAAATGTGTCGCGACAGAAAGGTTAATAAGAGAAACTTCACTGAATCAGACAATGTCTTAATTGTGCTTTTTCAGGAGGAAAAAGTCTAGTTCAATTACTAGAACTATTTAAATTAATTTTACAAATTCTACATGTGAATTTATAACTGGGTTCATACTATAGGGCTGGTTTCTACATGTGGACCTTCATCAAAGAGCGAGAACAAAGTGATGCCGCTCAAACCCTTTTAACTTCCAACATAAATGGAAAGTCTTACCGAAGAGATTTCAGAGGGCCTAAGACTAGGAACTGCCTCTTGTCACACCCAGGTGTTCCGGCCACCGTGTCACTTTACTGCTAAAAAGCACAAAATTTGGAAGGCACTTACTGAGTACCTAAAATAAACAGAGCCTCCCGGGATGTTCGGGGTGGAGTCCGAACTCATGAGCCTAGCATTCAGGACCTCTCCCCGCTAGCAGTCTTTCAGACTTTCCTCCCTCTCCTGCACTTCTGGGGAGCTCCCTTCACTGTTCCCCAAGGCTCAACATGCTTGTCTCCTAGCCTTAGCTTAAAGTTCTCCCCTCTGACTTCCATCTTCCAAGGGCTAGTGTCTTGTCCATGGAGCCTTTTCTGACTCCAGCGCTGAGGGGCTGCTAGTTTTTAAATGACAGCCCCTGTTGCTGTACCCATCCTTCGACACTGCCTTATGACATCTTTTGTACTGTTATTTAATTAATCTTGGTTCTGTTATCTTGTCCCTCTATATAGAAAGCAAATCCCTTGAAAAAAGTTATATTGTTTTAGTGTCCTTGATCATTGTGGAAGCTCCATGTCTATGGAATATGGCTTGCCCAGAAAGGTCCTGCTCTGTTTATTTTAGGTGCTCAGTAAGTACCTTCCAAATGAATGACTCACATTTGTGACGTTGTAATAGATATGTTTTGTAGTCAGCTTTGTGCCTTTTAGGTAAAAATCACTGCTGCGCAAATGGTGTTCCCAGAACTGACGGGTTACATGAAAACACGACATGAATTTTAGTTACTATGATGAATGCCATAAAAAGGAGAATTGGGAAAATCTACCAAGAACAGAGATACTTAATTGTTTCAATTAATGGAATAGCTCTTGACCTCAGAGGTACTCCAAAAATGCACAGTGACCTGGCAAAGCTATATATGGTGACAGCTTGTTGCGGAGGCATAGTCATAAAAGTCATAACAGTTTCTACACCGGCAGATACCGCTGCAAGAGACACTAATGATTAAATGTAAAACAACAGTCACCAGCTAAGATGTTTAAGGCATTTTCTGTTTAAGGAGATTGTATGGAATCATCCAAAGTCATGTTGTGTAAGAATATTTGTTGACATGGAAACATGATCACTATACTGCAGACTTCAAGAGCAGGTTATAAGTGAGCATATGTACTATTATTCTGTTAAATACACACACACAGTCACAGCATAGAAAAAGATTGCAATTGGCCATATATTATGGTGGTTATCTGTGGGTGGAAAAAATTGTGTGTTTTTTTCTTTGTGGTTTTCTGTGTTATCTAAATCTTTTGCATCAAGTATCCATTTCTTTTTGTGAGGGGACAGGTTCACTTTTACATGACCACTGATTATATCAGCTTTTTCTTTCACCCACCCTCTTTCTTACCCGCTTGTCCCATTCACCACCCCTTGAAAAGGAAGCAGGTTTCTGCCCTGGCCAGTGTGGCTCAGCTGGTGGGAGCCTTGTCCCATAAACCAAAAGTGCGCGATTCTGTTCCGTCAGGAGGCATATGGGAGGCAATCAGTCGATGTTTCTCTCTTCTCGCTCTCTAAAATAAATAAACATATTTTTAAAAATTAAAAGTGAGTAGGTTTATGCTGTTAGGTTTATAGACTATCTGCTAAACTAGAAGGCAGGTTCACATTGGAATGAGCAAACTCCTTGAACAGCTCTTAACATCAAGATGAGGTAAGCTGTTTTTCAGCGTGAGAGGAAATCTGAGATCTCTATTCACCCTTCTGGGTTTCATGATGTGTAATGCTCACCACAGTCCTTCCAGGAGCCTGACTCATAAGTCACTCCCAGAGGTAGGGAGGGAGGCAATTTGACAATCCCTGCTCAGGCCCACCAACGTTTCACGCCCATGCAGGAAGCCATGTCCTCTGTTCACATGCAGAAAAGCCTGGTGTCAACACAGGTTTATTTGAGAAATTAACCATGCGGCCACAAGCTGCTTGTCAGCTTTCCTAGTAAATGGGCAAAGCAAGTTAGCTAAATATGATACATACGGGCTCCATCATCCAAAGAATTGTGCCTCGTTCTTAATGATAGGGAAGTCAAAATGAAGAATTTGACCTTCACTTTTCTCCATCACCGAACGTCGCCCTGGAATTTCACTGGATGGCAAGCCCCTGTGCTTCCTCAGATTCCATCTCCCACCTTCTGTCACAGGGCACCTGCCACTTCCTGCTTCCCAGGTCCAGTCTGCACATTGTCACCACCATAAGGCCTAGCACGTCTTCTAGGTGTTGATGATCAAGATCAGGAGTTGGAAAACTGCGGCCCACGGTCCAAATCCAGCCCGCAGCCTGCTTTGGTAAACACAGTGTGGTTGGAGCCCAGCCACACTCATCCGTTTGCATGCTGTCTCTGGCTGCTTTTGCGCTACAACAGCAAAGCGGAGTAGCTGCAACAGACACCATATGGGCTAAAGCCCAAGATGCTTACTTTCTTGCCCTTTACAGAAAATGTTTGCCAACTGCTGCTCAGAATCCCTACAGTCTGTTTGTTCTGATCCAGAATCAGAGAACTGACCTGACCTTAGACTTGGGCCACTTATCCTCCAGCTGATGGCAAACCAGTTTATCTGAATGAAGAAAATGCTTTCACCGCATCAGTGTCTGCAAAACAAATGCTGGGAGATGTATTCATTTTCTTTAGTGAGGAGATCGACTCTGGAACATCAACCAAATTGAGATCACCACACTGGTAACTATCACAGTCCACCATCACGCTCCATTCCAACGGGAGGAATGATGGGAAATGGAATGAAAGTATGGCAGGAACCGCCAAGCCCGTGTCCTCCTGGTGTGTGATGCCGGCACAAATGGCGGCAGTCCCAGTCCCAGTGCAGCCCTGTTCCACACATTCACTTTCATTAGCTGAAATATTCACTACTGACATCCTCTCGGTCCTTCCTACCGCAGATCAAGGAGCCAGTGTGGCGACTCCAGTCTGCTAAAGTCATGTATTCCAATAACACTTGTGGATAGGAACTGGAGTTCTATCCACAGGGAGAGCTTGGGGTTTCCCTGGGCCTACCATGAGGTGAACAAGGGTCAAAAGCCCATGTGTCATCTGCTCCCAACAAACCTCCACTGCGGCAGACAAGAGTGGCATTCCAACACGCTCCAGGTTTGATCAGAGCCAGTTTCTATAGTGTCTAAAACATTGCACCATTCCCATTCTCCAGGGCACAGTTACTTGGGGAGTGGCTGCAGGGAAGTCCAGGAGGAAGGTTCACAGTGTCCATACTTAATAATACTGTAGCATCTTTCCTAGTCAAGACTCCACTCCAGTCAAGGGGCTCTGGGACTACCAAGTAACTCCCGTCTGTAACTGTGACTACCTAGTGGGGTAGTTTGATTCACTCCTCTGCTCGCTGAACTTGGAGCTGGGTAGGGTGGGGTGTGGTATCTTAGTGAAATGTGCATTACTTACACTCCTGAGGACTCCAGACAAACTGTAGCCAGAGTGATCTGTGAATTGCATTTGCCCTGCTGCCTCACATCATAACCATGCCAGCTTTGCTGCTGGCAGCGAATTACTACCCCCCAAGGTGTCCACCCGGGACGCCTCTCGGCCTCTCAGAGATCAGGAAGCCCACTTCCTGGGCAACTCACGTCAGCAGCATTCAGAGCTGGTTGGAATGATTAGTAAGTCACCTTCAAAAGATTCTGGGCCCCCTTGGAGACATATTTCATAAATCAAATGCAACATTTCTGTCTCTCGAGTTCCTTCCTCTCTGCCACGCCCAGGGATTTCTAGCCCTTTGTGACCATTTAGTGGGGGCCAGCCCCTGCTCCAGGTTTGTGCTGCATGACACAAGTCTGTGTTAGGGTCACGCCCACACTCATAAGGGATGTCTAGTGAGTAAATTCACACTGAACAATTCGACCTGATCCAAATTCATGTGTTTCCATCCTTGGTCAGTCCTCGAAAATCCCAATCCCACAGATGTTGCCCCAGATTTTAGAATTTGCTAACTTCTGTGACAACTCTGAGTGGAATTGCTGAACTCTGACTCTGCAATTTACTCTTGGAGACCACACTGAATTATCAGTGAAAATGATTATCGGCAGAAAACGCTGAAGGGTTAGACCATGAGTGAAATGCTCACTTCCTTCCGAAAGGGACTATGGCTTCCTTAGAGAATGAAAGAGTGTGGGGAAGTTCAGGGCGATTTCAAAATTGGGATTCTCCAAGTGTCCTACACGCTCCTAGATTTCTCTAGTCCAATTATGCAGATCCTACTCTTTTCTCATTCATGCCATAAGCTGAACATAAAACTAAATGAGGTAGCATTTACATGGATGGGACTGGAGAGCATTATGCTAAGTGAAATAAGCCGGGCAGTGAAAGACAAATACCATATGATCTCACCTTTAAGTGGGACCTAATCAACAAAACAAACAAGCAAGCAAAATATAACCAAAGACATTGAAGTTAAGAACAATCTGACAGTAACCAGAGGGGAGGTGTGAGGGGATAATGGGGGAAAGAGAGGGGAGGCTTTTCAGGAACAACTATAGGGCAAAACCAAGGTG
>PVJI01011757.1:0-19190 GCA_004026765.1 Micronycteris hirsuta
TGGTGTAGCTCAGTGGATTGAGCGCGGGCTGGGAACCAAAGGGTCCCGGTTCGATTCCCAGTCAGGGCACATGCCTAGGTTGCAGGCCAGGTCCCCGTGAGGGCCATGTGAGAGGCAACCATACATTGCTGTTTCTCTCCCTCTCTGTCTCCCTCCCTTCCCCTCTCTCTAAAAATAAATAAAATCTTTAAAAAAAAAACAAACAAAAAACTGAAGAGCCCTGAGTATCAGAGTGAAAATTGCACATCATGTTTTCAATATTCCTGAAGCCAGAGTCTGGTTATGGCCAGTGCTGCACCATATGCCCTTGGCTTACAGTGTACCACCCACACACTCACACAGGAAGTGATCTGAACACACCAGTCGGTGGAGAGAGCACCAGAAGCCTTGCCTTTCATGAGAGCTACTACGGACCAGTAGATGTGCTCCCTGCATCATATTTTCCTACAGTGACAGAGTTTTTAAATAGAAAAATATTTAGCACTTTTTTTTTCCTAATCTACCTACTTTCTGAGCCTTTTGGTTTTTCAAATGGTCTCTGAATGTGGAATTCCCATGAAATAATGTGCATCACATATCATCAGAGTAACTAGAGCTGAACCACATAGTTCCAATTGAGTTTAACATATTCTAACATAGTAAGGGTAAATGACTCCATCTTCTCTGAGAGGGTCATAATATTTGAGGGAAATTCATAAGAAACAAGTAACTGGAGTTGCTTCTGTTTCAATATCAATGTGAAAATTTATGGCATTTAGAGGTGGTACAGAGAAAAAAGTAATCCAATATCAATTGCATTTCGATTCTTTTGGTTATGAAAATCCTCAGTATCAAACTAAAACTAAATCTCATGAATGTTGATTTAAAAATTCAAATTTGTATAGGGTACCAAAATAAATGCCATGTGACCTGTAGTCCAATTAACAACTTTAGTCAGGAAACAGAGAGCAGAACATAATCCCAACAAGCATAAGAAAATTGTTCCTCAAAAGGTCAAATAGTGAAAATGGAAAGGAAGGACAGACTAGCATACCCTGAGGACACAGGGAGGGGAATTAAAATAAGCAGCTTTAGAAGGATCAGCTCTTAAATCTGAAGCAGTTTTGGCTGTAGAATGACATGCTAAATTGGCTACTCCACAGAAAACCCAATCTGAATTCCCTAATATGAAATGATGTTGGTGACATTCCTCACTTGGTAATATGTGTTGTGATATCTGTCACCTCGTAAGAACCGGTATAATATCTTTCCTAAGTCCTCTCTACCAAAGCTCTTATTGGCACTGTGATAGTATTTTATGTGTTAACCTGACTAGGCAAAGGAATGCCCACATAGCTGGTAAAATATTATTTCGTCGTGTGTCTGTGAAGGTGTCACCAAAAGATATTGGTATCTGAACTGACAGAATGAGTAATGATCACCCTCACCAGTGGGGATGGGCATCATGCAATCTGTTGAGGCCCAGAATAGAACAGAAAGATGAAGGAAGGGTGAATTTGCTCTCTCTGCTTGAGCCAGGACATCCATCTTCTCTCACCCTTGGATATCTATGCTCTTGGTTCTCTGACATCCAGTCTCAGACCAGGACTTACATCGCTGGCCTCTCAATTCTCAGGATTTCAGATTGGACTGAATCACATCTCTGGCTTTTCTAGTTCTCCAGCTTGCAGACAGCAGATTGTGGGACTTAACCTCCATAACGATGAGAGGCAATTCTTAGAATATATCTCCTCTTATATACAATCTCTATCTGTCTGTCTATCTATTTACCTATCTCTCTCTACCTATATCTATCTATCTAATTGACTCTCTTTCTCTGAAGAACCCTGACTAATACAGTCATGCATATAACTGAAATTAGAGAAGCTGTGAGTTGCTCACAGAAAAACTGCCACTCATTTACTCCTTTATTGAACACATATTTATTGAAATGCCTACAATGTGCCAGTTACTGTTCCAGAGCCGAGCATGCAGTAATTTATGTATCTGACAAAGCTCTTCACACTCTGGGACTCTATTTCGATTCGGGGAAAATAGATATTAAATAAAACTCTATGTAAATAATATAATTTCAGACAATTCAAAAGCAGAGTAAAGAGTTGGAGCCAGATAGAGAAGGGTTGGGTGCAGCCCAGACTGGCTAACATCACTTTTTCTTCCCCAGAAGCCTTAAGGTCTCCCGCTTTGCTGTAGCACAGAATAGGGGCCCCACCTGATCTAACTGGTACATGAATTCTTGAATGTCTCTACGAAACCTAATGAAATGCTGACACAAAGTAGCAATGAGATTCAGGGCAAAACTTATTTTTGACAATATTGTAGGGAGAGGAAACTGCATGGTAAGGGACTAGAGAGTGACTGTGGTGGTTGTATCCTAAATAGGGTGGTCAAGGAAGTCTTCTGAAACATTAGTCCTCGTACAGAAGCCTCGTGGTGCAATAATCTGGAGGAAAAGTGTCAGGAGCAAAAGGCAGAATCTGAATCCAGATAGCATTTGGGGAATTCAAGGAACCGTAAGAAAGTCAGTGTGGTTAGAACATGGTAACAAGAACAAACAGCCATAAGGGATGAAGACATAAGGTTGGCAGAAGTGGATCACATAGGACCTTGTAGACCTAGGTAAATGTTTGGAGGTTATTCTAAATGCAGTAGAATGCCATTAGAGGGCATTAAACTGGGAATAATTGGATGCAATTCAAAATTGTTAAACTCTTCAGAGGAAAACAGCACAAAAGGAGGATGTATTCAATAATCAGTCTGTTTCAGGTTGACACAAGCCATAGAAGGTGAGAAAATTTAAACTGAGAGCAGGAGGGCTGTATGAAAACAATATAAAAGATTCATCTGAATCTGAACTATCTGAAAACTATCTGAAAAAGACTATCTGAAACTGGTAAGTACAACATTACGGAACAGATATGCTTATGTCAAAATGTGTTGTGATCAAGGGAGAGAATAGACTATCAATACGATAGAACCTGCTAAGTCTTGTGAAACCTTCTAACCATTCCTCACTCCTGCTGCTTTATGTGAGAAGAAATGACTCCTCCAGAAGAGACTAGAAAAACATCTTAGTAACTATGAGACCTTGGAGTCAGAAACTGAAATGTTTAAATGAAAAGTATTGATTCTCTTATTATCCTTTGCGGCAGCCATGATGGCATTTCCTTGGATCTTCCTTCAAGAGAGCCTGCTGCCAGTCTCTCTTCTGATGCCATGCCTTCAGGTTCCACTGCAGAGGCCATAGACTCCCAGGCAACTGCCAGCCAATGACACACACCGTGGGGGCACTGGAGCTTGGCACATTCTACCCATGTGGAAGTCCTCCAGTGAGCAATAGTCATTGGGGTGGCCAATATGTGCTCAGATGGGCCCCAATTCTCCTCCCTTCACCTCTCCTCTTACAGGATGCAGATGGCAATTCAAAGTAATTGATCCTGCTCCCTCTCCCCTTTACCTTCTTCAAGGCATTGTCTCAAATAAATCTCTTGCATTTCTAACTGCATCTTGGCATCTACTTCCCAAAGGACCTGAACTGACACACAGACTGACAAGCTTCTACTAACAGTTGGAAAAGGAAAAGAGAAAAAAACATGTGTCCTGTGAGTAGAAATGGTGCCTCATGATGAAGAGTTCACAGACCCTGTACTCAGCTCCAGGAGTTTGTTGTCTTTGACACAATTACAAACATTAGCAGGATGAAGGCATGAAAGTAAATGTACTATGAGACACAGTAGCTTTCAGAAAACATGTGTGATGCATTCAGGGACTCTCATGGAAAGAAGAAAGAATCTGTAGGGAGAGAAAGACTTAAAATTAAGACAATGATGAAAGAACCGGATAAAGTGAGAGAATAATATAAAAATCCTCAAAAAAACAGAAAATCTTAAATCTGCATTAGTGACAATCAGAAAACAATGTTAAATGAAGATAACTGAATAAACGATGCTAAGAACTAACCTAATAGAGAAAATAAGAAGAGGAAAAATAGAGAAATGAAAAGCCAACCTATAAATTCTGGGTGTTACTGAAGCACAGATATGAACAAAGGGAAATACAATAATAATAAATGAAGGAAATTTTTGCTAAACTGAATGAAAAAGCAAATGAAATATTTCATTGGGTTTCATGAAAATTAATTTTCAAATGGATATATTATGTCAATTTTAATCATAAGGATACAGAAAAAAAAAAGGTTAACAATCATCCAAACAAGGAGGAAAAATGTTTATCTACTAAGGCACAAAAATCAGGCTTGTTTCAACCTGCGTATTTACAACATTGACTAGGACAAAGAAATGCCCATATTTGTCTTTGTCATTCCACATTGTCCTTCTCAATTGCTTTCCTCAGTTGATAGATTGCTGGCCATATTGAACTGAGTGTAATGTCCAAATCTACTATGGTCAGACCACTAACCAAGATCACCTGGGTCCTTCCTTAATCCACAGTGCTCTCTGGGATTCCTACTGTGAAAACCACACCGCCATTCAGCCTTCCCAGGCCATCACACGACCCCGCAGCCCCTGAGCAGTCATATTTTCACCAAAGGTCATTATTAGGTCACTAACTACTTTTTTTACCCCAAACATACCAGAACTAAAACAACAACAAGAGTCTTCTACTTCCTGAACAAGAAAAATAATATTAATATATTTAATAGACTCGCCCAATTTAAAAAAATGACCAAATTAGGTAAGGCAATAACTAAAAAAAATAAAATGAAGTACATGTAGTGGCTAATTGTTATGTAAAATATAATTACTCCTACTAGTAATTATATAAACAAATAAAATTACATCAAGTGGAGATTGTGTTTCTGTCATTTTTGATGATGAAAAGGAATATGTTATATATTCTGGAAGCTGTTCTTGAAAGTGGATTTTATGGCAAAATTTTGGAATTAATTTGGTTTCACTCATCAACATTTCACTTAATAATTTTACTTCTGGCAATCTTATCTATTGAAATAGTGTGAGATCAAGCCAATGTTTAGACATAAAGATGTTCATTGATGGGTTCTCACAGTGAAAATATAGAAGCAATGTCAATATCCAAAATAAAGAAAACTTTAACTCAATGATTATCCACAATTACAATAGAATAGTGTGCAGCCTTTAAAGTACTATCCATTATAAATTTAAATAACAAGGAAAATATTTTAATTTTAATCTGATGCTACAAGAAACAGCAGGACACAAAGCTAACCAGCTACACATATATGCGTGCATTCATCAGTGATCATTGTTGGTCTTAACTCTGGAAGAAAGAAACCAGAGTACCATCTAGTGTAAAAACACAACAGACTCTTTTGTTTCCAATTTTTTATTTTCTGTACTCTCAAATTATTTTAAAAGAAGAATGTGCTCATTCCATAATTGAAATGTTATATTTCAATTTATTATTTCATAAGGTTATTGGCTATATCTAAAATGATAATACTGAGAGAATATCTATAGACTGGAGGTTGCAGACTGGTTACCTATAGGTTTGATTTGGACTACATCTGTTTTTGTTTGGCCCATGGTATGTTTTTGTAGATTGATTTGTTGCCAATATTGAAATGTAGAGAATTTCATATAAAAATCCAAACATCTGGCCTACTAGAAATGCAGATCTCATAATGCAGAGTCCAAGTTTGCAGGGGCAGCAACGGTTGGGGTAGAGCAGCAACTGGTCCTTTCAGGTGGGTCATGAACTTTCCTGACCCAGCCTGCTTCTCCCATTCACAATACTTGCACTGATCTTCATGAGCATTTGCCTTTGCTAGGAATACTAAGAGATGTAAAGTTTTGTTAGCACTAGAATACTCTACGTAGTCGATGCCACCTCCTGGGGCCAGAGCAGGGAGCTTAGTTATTTGGCAGCCTGGAATGGGAGACAATGCCCAGAGGTACTCTGCTGTGGAGTAGGCATGCTCTTCCAACTTAAAGATTTCCCAGCGGCTCAGTTGTAGGGCTGTCCTCTCCTGAATCAGTGTTTCTTACACATCGTCAACATCGCCGGCTCTAATCTGTGCCTGCCATCATGGTGTGATTTCTTCGTTCTGCTGCTTCTGCCTCTTTACATTCTCTATTTTTCATTTCATAAGCTTCTTTCTGAGATGCTTTTCAATTTTTATGTAGACTTTTATGTATTTATATTTTACATATTTATATACATTTATGTTTTTATGTAAGCAAACTTTTATTATAGATCTCCCCAACCCCCAAGCATTTTTTACTTTGTTTTAGACTGTCCAATTATAGTTGATTTATTCATTCATTCTACAAATCATAACATTGTAGTGTCAGGAAATAGCCGTGAACAGAGAAGCCCCTACTGCCCCCAACTCTGGCGCAGTCCTAGTTTAGTGAGAGAGAGACAACTCAGGGAGTGAACAAATAAGATCATTTCAAAGAGTGAGACAGGCTATAAAAACAAAATAAAACAACATGATAACAACTAAAGCACTATATTGACTAGATAAGGATGATCTCCCTGAGACAGTGACCTTTGAGCTGAATGACAAGCAGTAAGTCAGAAGAACTGGGAGAATGTTGTTTACTGCAGGTGAGTGAAGAGCCCTTATGAAAGCAATAAAGTGGGAAGAAGTCCACCAGGGCGGAGTAGAGGAAAGGCAAGGTGGACAAGGCCAGTTCAGGGCAAGAAGGTGGAGCCTACAGGCACTGATAAAGGATTTAGATTTTCTTCTAAATGCAACCAGAAGATTTGGAGAGTTTACAGAGAGACCACTAAGAGAGACCATTCGGGAGGTTGTTTGCAATAGTCCTACGGAAGATGATGGTGGTTTGGACCAGGGCACTAGTAATAGGACTCATAAAGTTGTCTTTAGATTTTTCTCAACTATGGTCATTATTCCCTGGGTCTTCTGATGCTGTTTATTTGCTACCAAAGAGTGTATAATTAGCCTAGAAGTCAAAAAGTTATACAAGACTGGGTTTTTGAATAGTGTATGTTTCACTGTGCTTGAGGGAATAAATTACTGCATTTTCTTGATTCTAGAATGTCATTTATTGAAGATGCACCATTATTTTATATACCACTAAGAAACAAATGAGCCCAATTGAAAAATGACACAAGGCTTCCTCATTACTGAGGAATTTTGTTTTACACTTATTGAAAGAGTTCTTTCAGTGTTATTTGGACACGAATTTTTTTAAGAGTTTTTTACTTTTTTCTGTTTGCAATAGTATTTTATATAGCTAAATTTCCATACTAAAGCATATTGTATTCTTTTTGAAGACATTTTAAACAGCAATTAAGATCAATGAGTGTGATATCAATAATGCACATAACTGAAGTGCCATGACAATATATAAAGCTATTCCTGTGCCCTGTATTTAAAGCAAATGACAACCTTGTCCTAACTGTCCCTTAGCCAACAGCAGTTGGAAGGCACTATCATTTGTAAAACACACCCTGATTTTAGAAATGTTAAAATATAACTAAATGTGCACCTTAAAACTGATGATGTAAAACAGTAATGGGAAATTTTCTTAGTAGGCAAAAATGGAAATAGTTTTAGAGTTGAGTCTTTTCATTTATCACTGCTGTACTCTGCAATTTGTCTTTCCAGTAATTAGACAACTCAGAAAATTTTCATCTACACAAATTTCACACATACACATACATACACACATACACCGGTTTATACGTATGTATGCCCATGTACACATATATTTGTATTATAATTTAAAGGGTTCTAAAACTGTAAAGTTAGATTGAAAAATCAATTTTCCTTCTTCCTCACTTGGTTCAGTATCCAGGTGAGCCCCTAACTCAATGTTTCACCATTTCTCTTTGTGTACGTCCTGTTTTAAAATGATTCAGGCCCCTCAGCTAAGTCCCCCACGCTGTTACCAACTTCAACATGGAGACACACGGCCCCAGGGCAGAGCTGCGATGTTGCCCACTCTTCAGATACTCTCAAGTCTTGTTACAAATTATTTTCACTGGGCCAGAGCTGACACTGCTCTTCTCAGATCTCCACTTACTTTTGAAAAGCAAGCCTCCTTAACTGCTAAAGATTTCAAACTGCATGGGATTCAGAAAACCTGTGCAATAAAAGTGCAACTCCAGCCACTACTAGAAAACAGACACAGGACAGTATGTCTGGTCTGTGAATTCAGGGAGAAGAAAGGTAGTGCGGGAGAAAACAGGTGCTACTAAAAGAGAAACCATCAAAAGTACAATGAAATATTAACATTGTAGGATGGAAATTAGGAGGAAAAAATTTTGAGTGCTCAGGAAGCTTACCTTCATCACCCTCAACCTCTGGCTCCTGGGGAGTTTTCTCCCTGGGAAGAAAAGAATTGTTGTTTAAAAAAAAATTATCACTTGTGGCCTAAGCAAGGCTTCCATTTTTTTGTTTGTCTATTTATTTTAGGAGGAAGTTCCTCTAAAAGAGCTAGACATAAAATAAGGGGAAACTTTGCCCTGCTTCTGAACAAAGAAGACTCATAGGTGGTCAGCAAGAAGTTCTTCAAGAGCTAACTCAGGGCATCAGGGAACACTGGTGTGTGCTGTGCATTGAATTGTGCTCCCCACCCCCGCCCTGTAGAATGTATGTGTAAGTCCTGACCCTCCACCGATTGTGACCTTATTTGGAAATAGTCTTTGGAATGTAATCAAGTTGAGATCATACTGGATTAAGATGGGCTCTAATTTAATAAATGGTGTCCTTGTAAGAAAAGAACCATTTTGACACAGAAACAGGGAAAAACCATGTGACTAAAGAGTGATGCCTCTATGAGTAGAAGAAGCCAATAATTTCCAGCAACAAGAAGCTAGTGCCTTCAAGAGAGCATGGCTCTACTACCACATTGATTTTTAACTTCTAGCCTCCAGAACAGTGAGGCAATAAATTTCTATTGTTTTAAGCCATCCAACTTTGTGGTAATTTGTTATGGCAAACCTGGGCAACTGGTACAGCATGTAAGGAGAGCACTTTGCTCCAGAGTAGGAAGTCTAGCGGGAGCTGGGGCAGCACCAACAAGCCTCACACCGTGCAAGATCTCTCACCTGAGCAAGGCAGCAGCCCTTCCAGCGTGGTCCAGAGTTGGGCAGCAGCCAGTGTGGAGAGCCACCCTAAAGGGGCAAACCTGCAGCAAACATGGAGCAGCAAAGTTGCAAAGTGACTGGGGGAAGATTTAAATACATGATTCATGACTTTTAATTTCTCACCTCCCCAGAGAGGCCTTTGTGGACCACCTAATTTAACTTACATTCCTCCCTTTACCACATTGTGTCTGTTTTAGCACCTGACTTTTTACTTAGTCCCGAATTGTAATATTTCTTTCTCTCTTTCTTCTTCTAGACTATAAATTCTATAGAGCAAATATCAAATCTATCTTGTCCATTATTGTTCTCCAACACATAGGAAAATGTCTGTATATGTGCTCAAAAGCTGTCTCTTTACTTTTCTTATTTTTAAAGAATTAGATATGGCCCTGGCTGGTGTAGCTCAGTTAATTGAGCGCGGGCTGCGAACTAAAGTGTCACTGGTTCGATTCCCATTCAGGGCATATGCCTGGGTTGCAGGCCAGGTCCCCAGTGGGGGCCACGTGAGAGGCAACCACACATTGATGTTTCTCTCCCTCTCTTTCTCCCTCCCTTTCCTTCTGTCTAAAAATAAATAAATAAAATCTTAAAAAAAAGAATTAGATATGTATTTAGTATGCCCTCCCAACAAAATTGACACCTGCTTGCCCATGACCAGAATGTATTATTTTTACAGCTGGCCGTGATGCAGTTATTTGGGTTCCAAGTTACATGGGGCTGTGCATGCAGGGGACTGAGGGGGGACACAGGATGTGGGGACCAGGTCAAGTGGCACCCTGTCTTCCTGAGATCAGGACCCTCTGCTCAGCAGGGGGAGCTTTCACCTGCTCCACGGTCCTGCCCGCTGGGATCCTGCCTCCTGAATCCCTGAAGGGATCCTGTCACATGAAGCTTGCTGTAACCTGCTTCAGGTGAGTTACTACTGTTCAGGGGTTGTTTTTTAGGATCTGTACCTTTATTTCTCCTCTGCTCATTTTTCAAAAGATATTTCTTGAATGAACGAATACATGAATGAAGACATCCATCCTCTTGGGAGATCTGAGAGAGACATATGAACAGATAGCACTTCCATCCTGTTATGGCAAATGGAGTACTATTTACTCACAACATAATGAAGCCTAGAGGACACTGGCTAATTCTGCTTAAGATCAGACCATTCCTGGAGTCTGAATTAATCTGACACCAGGCTTTCAGAAAAAGCAGTACAAAATGGGTCATGGTTAGCAACGACTGCTAAGACAGAATGATGCCATCGGATGCCATAAAGAAAAGGGAAAATATTTTGGGACACAAAACATATGGGTCTATGATAATTATCTTTAAACATTTGAAAAACACTAATGTATAAGACAGCATTGGTTTATTTTAGCTTGTTTTTTTTTCCTGTTTTTTTTAGTGTGCAAAACAGGTATCAATAAGTAGAATTTATAAGGAAGCCAACTATGGAAGTGTTTTCAAGAAGCTAAATGAGTTAGTTAAGTATTTATATCCTTAAAGGTATTTTATTGAAGCTAAATAATGTCTTGTCAAAGGTAACATGGAAAGGATTCAAGTACCCAATAAAAGTGAGATGGATATTGGATTAAATCATTTCAGAAGTCCCTTCAAAATTTATGAATGTGAGACTTCCAGCCAAGATGGAGGCATAGGTAGACACGCTGTGCCTCCTCACACAACCAAAAGACAGATAACAACAATTTAAAAACAAAAAACAACCATAACTGACCTAAAATCAAATTTTATGGAAGTCCGACAACCAAAGAGTTAAAGATATGTTCATTCAAACCAGGAAGCGCAGTGAAGCTGGGCGCATGGCCACACAGCAGTTTGTAAAGCTGGGCACATAACTCTGAAACAGGCCGGGTGGACTGTGGCTGGTGGACCCAGACCCAGTGGGACCAAGGCCTGTGGAGCGGGTGGTCCCGCATTTGTGTGCAGATAAACTGGGAGAAAAAGTCGAGGAAAGGAGCAGATCGAGCAACCCAGGGGTGCAGTGTGGGGAAATAAAGCTTCAAACCACCAACTGAAAATACCTGTGGGGGTTGAGGCAGCAGTGGGAATAACTCCCAGACTCACAGAGGAGTTTGTTGGAGAGACCCACAGGGTCCTAGAACAAGCCTGCCCGTGTGGGAATCAGCACCAGAAGGGCCCACTTTTCTTGTGGGTAGCAAGCAGAGCAAGCATCATTGTGCCCTCTCAGACCCTTCCCCACAGACAACGTCACAACACAACGATGTGGGTTACCCCGCCCTGTAAACACCTAAGGCTCCACCCCCTTATATGTAACAGGCATGCCAAGAGAAAAAAAAATGGTCCAAATAAAAGAAGAGATCAAAACTCCAGAAAAAATACAACTAAGCCATGAACATATAGCCAACCTATCAGATGCACAGTTCAAAACACTGGTAATCAAGATGCTCACAGAATTGGTTGAGTATGCTTGCAAAGTAGATGAAAAAATGAAGGATATGCTAAATGAAATGAAGGGAAATGTGCAGGGAATCAATAGGGATGGGAAGGAAACTGGGACTCAAATCAACGGTGTGGACCAGAAGGAAGCAAAAAACATTCAACCAGAAAAGAATGAAGAAACAAGAATTCAAAAAAAATGAGGAGAGGCTTAAGAAACTCCAGGACATCTTTAAACGTCCCAACATCTGAATTATAGGAGTGCCAGAAGGAGAAGGGGAAGACCAAGGGATTGAAAACTTATTTGAAAAAATAATAAAGGAGAACTTCCCCAATCTGGCAAAGGAAATAGACTTCCGGGAAGTCCAGGAAGCTCAGAGTGTCCCAAAGAAGTTGGACCCGAAGAGGAACCCACAAAGGCACGTCGTAATTATATTACCCAAGATTAAAAATAAGGAGAGAATCTTAGAAGCAGCAAGAGAAAAGGAGACAATCACCTACAAAGGAATTCCCATAAGACTGTCAGCTGATTTCTCAAAAGAGACCTTAAATGCAAGAAGGGGCTGGAAAGAAGTTTATGAAGTCATGAAAGGCAAGGACCTACATTCAAGTTTGCTATATCCAGCAAAACTTTCATTTAGAATGGCAGGGCAGATAAAGTGCTTCTCAGATAAGGTCAAGTTCAAGGAGTTCATCATAACCCACCCTTTATTATATGAAATGTTAAAGGGAGTTATATAAGATGTGGAGGGTTATCAACAGGGGAGTGGGAGGGGGAGAGGGTGAAAAGGTACAGAGAATAAATACCATAAATGGTAGGTAGAAAACAGACATGGGGAGGTTAAGAATTGTATAGGAAATGTAGAAGCCAAAGAACTTATGTGTATGACCCATGAACAAGAGCTAAAAGGAGGGAAAGTGTGGGGGGGGGAGTATGAGGGCGGAGGGGAATAAAAGGGGGGAAATGGGACAACTGTAATAGTTTAATCAATAAAATATATTTTAAAAAAAGAATCAACTAATGGGAACAAAAACCAAAAACTTATGAATGTATGCTTCTGTGAAACTAGATATATAGATAAAGTCTCTAAGTATACCTAGATTATCTTATTGAAAACTACAAATAGAACCCCAAATGTCTTTTTCTTTATATTTATCACATTTATTTTGAAATAATTAGAGTTTCATATTAGCCAATAGCATTTTTTAGTACTTTACTCCCACACTTATAAAAATTTGATTATTTGCTTCAAGTAATGTAATTTTAATGGAGTTTTTTAAACCATGCTGTTTTATTGCCAAACATGTTATGAGGTACTTACAAAGCACAAAGTACTTCAGGTTTATTTTAGAGAGGACACATTGAGGTCAGGAAGTAACTCATTTAATAAATGAAGCTACACTGTAGTTTAATGATTCACAAACATGGCTTAGCAAGTATTAAGTGGGGTTGGGATTAGAATTTGTGTCTGCAGATCTACTACACAGCACGAGGATTCTTTGCTTGGAGAGGAGGGAGTTTTGCTTACTGATATTCTGGTTTCAAGGGCTCACCAAGATGATAAAGTCTCAGGAAAGAATGGCAATACATTTTAATTTACCAATTTTAAGAGAGCTCATCTGGAGGATCCTGAAAGTAAACCTGTCTCTTGGCAAAAAGTGAAATTGAGATGTTCTGAGAAATGATGAAATTTCATCTAACACAAACTAGAATAACAATAAAAATGATGAATGTCCTAATTATCATGAAATAAGAAAAAACTAGTGCATTGTAGGAATATAATAAACTTAAGATACATTCTTAGTTGATATCAACATTTGATTACATGGATGAAGTGTAGCTTATATAACCACACATTGCTTGGTGGAGAGACAATTATAAAAATAAGTGTAATATTACTTAGAAGTTTAGACATTTTAGGCTGGCTATAAATGTAAATCATTGTTGGGCTTTCTCTGCATGTTTCAGTTCCCATTTAATTGGGCTAGGACTCAAACCCTCGTCACCAAGCCCTGCTCGCAGCTGACATATACACAACTGTACGGTGCACAGCAGTGCAGAGTGCCTTAGTCACGGGGAGGGAGGAACAGGTGGTAGGCAAAGGAGGCTGAGAGAAATAAAATATGTAAAAGCCATCCACAAAGTTTGCACTTATCAAAAATGTTGATTTATGAATCACATCCTGGAGATCGTTTCTCTTTAAACAAAAGTCCCCCTGGCTATTTACTGATTCTAATTTTTTTTTAAGTGTTGTCAATAGAAAGTCATTTCCCTAATGCAGACATCCCCTCAATGCTGCTTTTAACAGCCACCACGGAACAACTGTGATGTCACTCCTACCCGTCAGCAAAGCCTCGGCATCCATTATCTGATTAGTGCATTTCAAACAAGATTAAACCTTAGTAATTCAGTCAAAATGATGTATCTCATAGAAACAATGCCGAACAGAAGTGAAGGGCCTGCCGCAGTTACTCCAGCTTTCTAGTAATAACCACAGTAAAGCTCATGACACTGGGACACAAAAGGTTATTGTGTTTTCGTCATTTCCTAAGTGAGTTCCTTAGCTGCTTATGGTTCTCACGGGGCCACACAGTAAATCTTCGGGGTTGGAACAATAACTGATAAGACTGCTGAGTCATATTTGTGTTTATTTCAAGAGCAATTATACTGATTTATGCTTAGGAAGAAAATGTAATAAAGGGAGACTCTCCCAGCTCTCCATCCCTCACAACCATAAATTTTAATTGCTTGTTATTATTTTGATTCAAAATGCAATGAAAGTAATTACGTATTTTCTCAAAGCTCAGTGTACATATCAAAATCTTAAATAACATGTTAAAATATTCTCTGAGCAAATCTTTGTTCTGAATACACAATTCAATAATGCAATTAGGTCAAGCTCATTAGCCAACCACCAGCTCAGAAACAAGACTTTTAGTTGTCAATAGTAGAGATTCTTCTTATGTGAATATTAACTATTAAATCTATTTAAAAGTAAAAAGAAATAAAAAACAAAACCCAAAAATTTATTTAAATTTTTGTTTGGACTCAAAATATTTTTTTTAAAACCCTTCCCTTCTCTTGAGCCATTATTCTTATGTAGCAGCAAAATATGCTTTTAAGAATATGATTTGTTACTTCTGGCCAAGATGGAGGCGTAGGTGGACGCACTGTTCCTCCTCGCACAACCAAAAGAGGAAAAAAGCAATTTAGAGGGCAAGGGCAGCCAGATCTGACAGAAAACTGAACTGAGTGGACGACTGACAACCAAGGAGTTAAAGAAGACACGTTCATCCAGACCGGTAGGTGGGGCAGAGCCGGGTGGAGGGCGCTCGGGGAGACACGGTTTGTGGAGTGGTGCCAGTGGCGCTCCAGCCGCCTGGAGCTGCCCGTGGTGGGCGCGCCTGGCCAAAGCGTGGCGGGCACACTCTGCGAGACCGGGGCTGAGACTGGTGGACCGGGTGGTCCCTCATTAGCGCGCGGATAGACCGGGAGGAAAAGCTGGGGGGCGGAACTTGGCCCACCAACGTAGGGAACTAAAGCCTCAAACCACCGATTGAAAACACCTGTGGGTGTTGAGGCGGTGGCAGGAGGAACCCCCGGCCTCACAGCAGAGTTCGTGGGGAGGCCCATCCACTCACCCCGGAGACAACAAGGAGGGGATCAACTTGCTTGTGGGCGGCTGGGGAGGTGTGGAGAGCAGAGCAAGCACCATTGTTCTCTGAGGCCCCGCCCCCACACACAGCCTCACAACGCAACGACATGGGTTACCCCGCCCCCACAGAGAGCATCACAACACGACAGGGGTTACCCCACCCTGGTGAACACCTAAAGCTCCGCCCCTTAAAGTAATAGGCACACTGAGGGGGGAAAAAAAAAGGCCCAAACGAGAGAGAGATAAATTGCGGCAAGATAGTGGGGACCAGAGTCCACTTCCTCTTCCCCACAAGTGAAACACCTAGCTGATTTTCTGAGGAACAGAGCAAACTCCCAACAGTATTCCAGCATATATGAAGATTGGTGACCAAGATTACAGGCGAAATTAAACGATCAGACACCTGACACAGACATGAGGACCAGGGGAGCAGGCCTGACCGGATACTTTTAAAGCCAGCCAGCAGTTTTTTTTTTGTTGGTTTGGTTGTTTTGTTTGTTTGTTTGTTTTCGCCACCCTCCTTCCTATCTGTCCCTCTTTATTTTTTAATTCCTTCTTCCTTCCTTTCATTTAGTATTCCTAGTCTTCTCCTCTTCTTATTTCTTATTTTTTATTTTCATTTTTATATTTTTTATTTTTTTTTACTTTTTTTTTCTTTCCTTTCTCGTTCTTCCTTCCCCTCTCTTCTTTATCCACAGGTGAGACATTAAAACCTGGAGTTGAAAAGAGAACAGAGCTAGACCCAGACAAGGGTCAGCCTTAAAAACAGAGATAGTGACACAAAATTAACTTTGCTACTCCAGAGAACTTGACAGATCAATTTAAGAAACAGAGGCTAGCAAGAAGAGTCTCACAAACAATGGGAAGACAAAGAAACAATCCCCAAATGAAAGGAAAGGAGGAAGACCCAGAAAGAATGATAAACGAAACAGAGGCAAGTCAACTATTAGATAGTGAGTTCAAAGCATTGGTTATCAGGAAGTTCAAGAAGCTTGATGAGCTCACAGAGAATTTCCAGAAAATACAGGGAAACTATAATGAACTCACTGCAAACTATGTCAACATGAAAAAGGAAATAGAAACTATCCACAAGGGCCAAGAGGAAATGAAGAATACAATATCTGAACTGAAGAATACAATAGAAGGAATCAAAAGCAGGCTCGATGAAGCAGAGGACCGGATCAGCGAGCTGGAAGACAAGGTAGAAAAAAACACCCAAAAAGAGCAAGAACAGGAAAAGAGACTCAGAAAGAATGAAGAGGTATTAAGGGAAATGCAGGACAACATGAAACGTAATAATATCCGTATTATAAGGATACCAGAAGGAGAAGAAGAAGAGCAAGGGATAGAAAACGTGTTTGAAAAAGTAATGATGGAAAACTTCCCTAATCTGATGAGAGAAAAAGTCACACAAATCCAGGAAACACAGAGAGTCCCAATCAAAAGGAACCCAAACAGGCCCACTTCAAGACACATCATCATTAAAATGGCAAAATTCCAAGACAAACAGAGAATCTTAAAGGCAGAGAGAGAGAGAGAGACAGGAAATAACATACAAGGGAGCCCGATAAGGTTAGCAGCTGACTTCTCAATGGAAACGCTCGAATCCAGAAGAGAATGACAAGAAATATTTCAAGTAATGAGAACCAGAGGCCTGCAACCAAGGCTACTGTACCCAGCAAGGCTCTCAATTAAGATAGATGGCCAAATAAGGAGCTTCCAGACAAAAGAAGTCTAAAAGAATACACCTCCACCAAACCAGCTCTGCAAGAGATGCTAAAAGGACTGCTTTAAGGAAAGGAAGGAAAAGAGAGACAGAAAGGAACACAGATACAAAAAAAAAAAGACAAAGAATAAGTACCTATCAATAATAACCTTAAATATAAATGGATTAAATGCTCCAATCAAAAGACATAGACTGGCTGAATGGATAAGAAAGCACGATCCACACATATGCTGCCTACAAGTAACCCACCTCAGGACAAAAGATTTACACAAACTGAAAGTGAAGGGCTAGAAACAAGTTTTCCAAGCAAATGGACAGGAAAAAAAAAGCTGGGGTAGCAACACTCATATCAGACAAAATAGACTTCAAAAAAAGGGACATAAAGAGAGACCCAGAAGGACACTTCATAATACTCAAGGGAAGAATTCACCAAGAAGACATCAACTTTGTAAATATATATGCACCCAACACAGGAGCACCCAAATACATAAAGAAAATCTTGGAGGACTTCAAGAAAGATATTGATAGCAACACAATTATAGTAGGGGACTTCAACATCCCACTGACAAAAATGGACAGATCTTCCAAACAAAATATCAGCAAAGATATTGTGGCATTGAACAATGCCCTAGATGAAATGGACTTAACTGATATATATAGAGTCTTTCACCCCAAAGAAGCTAAATACACAAACTTTTCAAATGCACATGGAACATTTTCAAAAATAGACCATATGATAGGACACAAAACAAGCCTCAACAAATTCAAGAAAATTGAAATCATACCAAGTATTTTCTCCAACCACAAGGGACTGAAATTAGAAACCAACCCCAAGGAAAAAAACCCGAAACACTCAAAATCATGGAGATTGAATAGCATGCTATTAAACAATGAATGAGTCAAGGATGAGATTAGGAATGAAATCAAAAAGTTCCTTGAAACAAATGAAAATGAATTGACAACAACCCAAAACTTGTGAGACACAGCGAAGGCAGTCCTGAGAGAGAAGTTCATAGTGATACAGGTCTACCTAAAAAAAAATAGAAACAGTTCAAACAAACAACTTAACATTACACCTACAAGAACTCGAGGAACAATAACAAAGACAACCCAAAGCAAGTAGAAGGAAGGAAATAACCAAGATCAGAGCAGAATTAAATGACATAGAGACTAAAAGCACAATTCTAAGGATCAATGAATCCAAGAGTTGGTTCTTTGAAAAGATAAACAAAATCAACAAGCCTTTAAGCAGGCTGATCAAGAAAAAAAGAGAAAGGACCCAAATAAACTCAATCAGAAATGAAAGAGGAGATATTACAACTGATGCCACAGAAATACAAAGGATTGTAAGACACTACTATGAAGAACTGTATGCCAAGGAATATGAAAACCTAGGTGAAATGAACAAACTTCTAGAAAAATATCATCTTCCAAAACTCAATAAAGAAGAAGCAGAAAGCCTGAACCGACCAATAACAGCGGATGAAATTGAAGCAGTAATCAAAAAACTCCCCTGCACAAAAGCCCTGGACCAGAAGGTTTCACAGGAGAATTCAACAAAGCATTTAAGGAAGAGCTAACCCCTATGCTTCACAGACTATTCCAAAAAATCCGAAATGAAGGAAGACTCCCAAATTCTTTTTATGAAGCCAGCATCATCTTAATCCCAAAACCAGAAAAAGACATAACAAAGGAAGATAACTTCAGGCCAATATCGCTGATGAATATTGACGCTAAAATCCTCAACAAAATATTAGCAAACCGCATCCGGCAATACATCAAAAAGATCATACACCACGACCAAGTGGGATTCATCCCAGGGATGCAAGGATGGTACAATATTCGCACAACAATAAATGTAATACATCACATAAATAAAAGCCAAGATAAAAATCACATGATCATATCAATATATGCAGAAAAAGTATTTGATAAGGTAAAGCATCCATTTATGTTAAAAACACTTAGCAAAGTGGGAATAGAGGGAGCATTCCTCAACATAATAAAGGCCATATATGAGAAACTTACTGCCAACATTATACTCAATGGACAAAAACTAAAATCTTTCCCACTAAGATCAGGAACAAGACAAAGTTGCCCACTATCACCACTTCTATTCAACATAGTTCTGGAAGTTTTGGCCACAGCAATCAGACAAGAAAAGGAAATAAAAGGCATCCAAATTGGAAAAGAGGAAACAAAACTGTCGTTGTTTGCAGACGACATGATAGTATGCTTAGAAAATCCTATAGACTCCGCCAAAAAACTTCTCGATCTAATAATTGAATTTGGCAAGACAGCAGGATATAAAGTCAATATCCAGAAATCAAAGGCAT
>PVJI01011757.1:19290-54767 GCA_004026765.1 Micronycteris hirsuta
AAGAGAGAAATCATGGAAGACACAAACAAATGGAAACATATACCATGCTCATGGATTGGAAGAATCAACATCATCAAAATGTCCATACTCCCCAAAGCAATATATAGATTCAATGCAATCCCTATCAAAGTACCAATGACATATTTCATGGATATAGAACAAACACTTCAAAAATTTATATGGAACCATAAACGTCCCCAAATATCAGCTGCAATTTTGAGAAAAAAGAGCAAAGCAGGAGGGATCACAATTCCTGATATCAAACTATATTACAAGGCCACTGTAATCAAAACAGCTTGGTACTGGCATAAAAACAGACAGATAGACCAATGGAACAGAGCAGAGATCGCAGAAATAAACCCAAGTCTCTACGGGCAATTAATTTTTACAAAGGGGGCAGAAGCATAAAATGGAATAAAAATAGCCTCTTCAACAAATGGTGTTGGGAAATCTGGATGGCTACCTGCAAAAAAATGAAACTAGAGCACCAACTTACACCATACACAAAAATAAATTCAAGGTGGATAAAAGACTTAAATGTAAGTTGTGACACCATAAAAGTTCTAGAGGAAAACATCAGTAGGAAAATCTCAGACATTCCACGCAGCAACATCCTCAATGATTTGTCCCCTAGAGCTAGGGACATAAAGGAAAGAATAAACAAATGGGACCTTATCAAAATAAAGAGCTTCTGTGGGGCTAAAGAAGACAGTATTAAGCCCTGGCTGGTATAGCTCAGTGGATTTAGCGCGGGCTGGGAACCAGACGGTCCCGGTTTGATTCCCTGTCAGGGCACATGCCTGGGTTGCAGGCCGGGTACCCGGTGAGGGCCACGTGAGAGGCGACCATACATAGCTGTTTCTCTCCCTCTCTGTCTCTCTCCCTTCCCCTCTCTCTAAAATAAATAAATAAAATCTTAAAAAAAAACAAAACAGTATTAAAATAAAAAAAAAGAACCAACAGTATCGGAAAACATATTTGCCAATAATACCTCAGACAAGGGTTTGAGCTCCAAAATATATAAAGAACTCATATGACTCCACTCCAGGAAGACAAAAAACACAATTAAAAAATGGGAAAAAGACATGAACAGATGCTTCTCGAAAGAGGACATACAGAGGGCCCAGAGACATATGAAAAGATGCTCAACATCATTAGCCATCAGAGAGATGCAAATTAAAACCACAATGAGATAACACCTCACATCAGTCAGAATGGCCATCATCAACAAAGCAACAGGTAACTGCTGGAGGGGATGTGGAGAAAAGGGAACCCTAGTGCACTTTTGGTGGAGATGCAGACTGGTGCAGTCACTGTGGAAAACAGTATGGAACTACCTCAGAAAACTAAAAATGGAACTGCCTTTTGACCCAGCAATTCCACTGCTGGGATTATACCCTAAGAATCCTGAAAAACCAATTCAAAAGAACCTATGCACTCCAATGTTCATAGCAGCACAATTCACAATAGCTAAGTGCTGGAAACAACCTAGGTGCCCGTCTACAAATGAGTGGATCAAGAAACTATGGTACATTTACACAATGGAATTCTACGCAGCAGAGAGGAAGAAGGAGCTTATACCCTCTGCAACAGCATGGATGGAACTGGAGAGCATTATGCTAAGTGAAGTAAGCCAGGCCGTGAGGGACAAATACCATATGATCTCACCTTTAACTGGAACATAATTAACAAAAGCAAAAAGCAAGCAAAGCTTAACCGGAGACATTGAAATTAAGAACAATCTAACAATAGCCAGGAGGGAGGGGGGAGGGGACAATGGGGAGAAGGGTCTTCAGGAACCACTATAGAGGACACATGGACAGAACCAAGGGTGGAGAGGGAGGCAGAGAAGGAAGGTGGGATTGGAGGCAGAGGGGAGGGGAGAATTTGCAGACAACTGTAATTGAATAACAATAAAGTAAAAAACAACAACAACAAAAAACAATAAAGTACTTTAAAAATAAAAAAAAGAATATGATTTGTTCATTTAGAGAATATTATTGAGTAACTACTGTTTCACAGAAATTGTTCTACTTAGAGTTTTAAGGATGAAGTTATAAGCAGCCTTGAGGGACTCAGAAATCTAAATAAAAGAGAAATGAGAAATTCTAGAAAAGATGAATATATGTTGTCCTATAGGAGCACAAAACTATTCATAAAATAAGAGAAAATATTGAATATAGATGAAAATGGAACTAATTACCCCAAGTCCCCATTATATTTGTGGAGCTGCTATGGTCGTATTATGTCAGGAACTCTCAGTGTTTATTCACTTCTTGGTCAGCTTGGGCTGCCATAACAAACTACCATAGATTGGATGGCTTAAACAACATAAATTTATTTCTCACTGTTCTTGGGGCTTGGGAGTCCAACTTCGAGGTGCTGCAAAATTTGGTTTTATACTGAGGCCTCTTCTCAGCTTGTAGACAGCTGCCTTCTTGCTGTATCCTTTTAGAGAGAGGAAAGGAAGTTCTGGTGTCCTTTCCTCATCTCATAATGTCACTAATCCCATCCTGGGACATCTACATCCTGACCTCATCTATACCTACCTACCTCCCAAAACCCCTCTCTTCTAATGCCATCACATTGGGGATTAGGTCTTCATTATATGAATTTGGAGAGGATATAAACGTTCAGTCCATAACAATTGGTCTAAACATGAGTGTTAGAACTTAGAAGACAATAACAAAAATATTACATTAATCCTGGCTGGTATGGCTCAGTGGATTGAGTGCTGGCCTGTGAACCAAAGGGTCGCAGGTTCAATTCCTAGTCAAGGCACATGCCTGGGTTGTGGGCCAGGTCCTCAGTGAGGGATGTACTTGAGGCAACCACACAGTGATGTTTCTCTCCCTCTCTTTCTCCCTTCCTTCCCCTCTGTCTAAAAATAAATAAAAAATATTTTTAAAAATACAAAAAATGAAAAAAACATTAAAATTAAAAGGCTGAAAATATTTTTTCAGCTTTTGGGAAGTAGAGAGATGATATCTGGAGAATTCTTGGCAAAAAAAAAAAAAGCATTGTAGCAGTACATTTAAAAGAATGAGTGGAAATTTTTGGAAGATTTACCCAGATACTTTAGAGGGATAAATTTGATTTTGAGAAAAAGTGGACTTAATCATTCAACAGTAAAAATACTTGTTGTTTTAAGTCCTATGAAAAATGCGAACACATGACATGGGTTTTCAGTGCAGAGAAGTTGCCTCATTTGCTTCTAATCGTAGCATACAAGACAACATAAATGATGGATCACTCAGTTCTAAGTCGTTGCTTCAACATTTCTGCTTCAGGATGTCTGTCTTTACCTTTCCTCCTTTGAAAAAATTATATTGAAATGAAATTTTTAAAAAATTCTCAGCGATTCTGTCAATCCAGGGACTGTGTCATCCTCACAAAGGTGTTTCTGATGAGAATGAACTGATAAAAAAAAAGGTAAAAGAGCTGAATCATGAAATAACAGTAAGTTCAAAGAATGAGTCCTAGAAAAAGTGACTTATGGTTCTCCTTATTGGTTATGCCAGTCTCCTCCTTCCAGAAGCTGACTCTCAGCAACTGCTTTCCGCAAGTAAAGCCCTTTAAAAATGGCAGTCTGGGACTGGAGGAGCAGGACTGTGCTCCAGGTGACCTACCACAGCCCTGAAGGACACAGCCCCGGAACACTTCACAGCCCAGTGAAGACGTGTAGCAAACACTCTCTAAAAGAAAGCCAACCTGGCCATGTTTTTGCTGCGTGCACACACAGACACACACAGTTAGGTCTCGCTGTCTGAATCTGTACTCACTGCCAAGACAACATAAACTTTTATGTGAACACTAAATATTTTCCTCTTGCCAATAGCAATATAAAATATCAACCATAGATTTAATAGACAATTAATATTCAGCAAACATCTGAGGAAAATCAACAACATGAAGGAAAGCTAATAAAATCTATAAATAAAAGAACCAATGCCCCAAGTAACCAAGGACCATTTAAAAATAAGCACAACTAGAAACTTCTAGAAGATACAAAATGATAACTCACCCATTAACAATGAGGCTGCTAAGAGAAAAATTACTAAAACAATCAATAAGTGGGATAAACAGAAAATAAAATGTAGCTGAAAAACAATCCTAGATATCACCTTCAAAAGCAGTATAATTAACTAAAGAAATAAAAGCCAAATGATCAAAAGTATGAGAGAAAAGTTAAGAGACAGGCATAGTTATAGATCCAAGAATTCCAACATCCATTGACCAAGCACTTCAGTGCAGAAGCACAGAAAGCAGAGAGAGAGAGCAGGGAAAGTAGAAATAAACAGAAAAAATCACACTAAAATGCCCTGTTGTTCAAAAAATACTGCAGTTTACCTCAACAATTCTGGTCAATAAAGCATATCAGATGTTTCCCAAAATCGGTATAAAAGAGTAAAGGACGAAGACAGTTTGACAGGTAAACAAAATAAGAGGACTTGCCGTCTCAGATAGCAAGACATAATGAGCTGGAGTAATTAAGGCAGTGTGGTGCGTATGACAGGGGAGGAACAATCACACACTGGAGCCTAGCAGAGAGCCCAGAAGCAGAGCGATGCCCTCAGGAAGACTTGGCACACAACTGAAGTGGTAACAATCAGTGAAGAAGGAATGGACCGCTCAATAAATGGTGCTGGGACTACTGATTAGCCATGTGGGAATAGGATCCCTATCTCATTTCCTACAAAGACAAATCATTCCCATGGGGATGAAAAACTAACTGTGAACATCAAAACTTTAAACTTGTACAAGTAAACTCAAAGTATTTGCTAATGAGGATATGAAAAATGGAAGGTCATGGTTTGAGTGGAACTGGTTTCACCAATTTGGAGAGCAATCTGGCCATATCTATCTAAGATGTATTAATTACAATTTATGTTGAAGGTGCGCATATCCTAAATGCCAGCAATTCTATGTCTAGGTATTTACCTTAGAAAAACCAACACATATTCTCAAAAAAAAAAAAATCACAGGGTTATTTAAATAGCAAAAAATAAAAAAATGGAATTTTACAACTTAAGCATTAATCAATAGCATAATAAGTTGGGATGTATTCATAAATTATGGCATAATAAATGAAATACTGTTTAGTAAGTATAAAAACAAACCAGAGCTACTTGTATCAACATAAACAAACCTCAAAAAAACATGTTGCAAAATTGTATATATAATATAATACTATCCACTTAAAGTATAAAAAGATACAGAACACTTACCTGTGTGTATATTCAAAATATGTAAAATTGCACGGGAGTACCTTGTGGTCCTTTGTGGTTGGGGTGACTGTGAGTGAAGCCAGGGGTTAAGGTCAGGGTGGGGCACACAGAAGGCATCAACTGAGTCTGCAGTTTCTTTTTATGTGTGTAGAAAATAAGGTAAAATGTTAAGATTTGATAAAACCGGTGTATGACTAACCAAGTTTGCTTTTTATTTTTCTGTATGTTTAAGATGTTTCATAATAGTTAAGCATTTTACAATTAATTCAACAAATATTAAGCATATTTTTAAAATAAACAACGAACAATGAGGCTGCTAAATCAGTAAAATCACCAAAATTTGTAATTAAATCTAAATAGGGATTAATGCAAGATATTGTAAAATTATTAATAATCTGAAGAGTTCAAGAATCTTTCCCAAACTCTCATAGCTAACAAATGGCAGAGCCAACATTTAAACCGACCCCTTCACTGAGCACCTCGTGCCTCTGCTTAAAATATGAGAATGAAATATAGAAGCTAATTTTAAATATTGGGGTGGGTAGGCCTTCTAAATAAGTTATAATATCCAAAAGTAATAAAGGTGAACAATACTACAAATACAACCAAAATACAAATAAGAACTAGCAGAAAAGATTTGCAACATATCTTTTTCAAAAATAATTAATATTCGGAATATAAAGAGCTTCAACTCTGAAAGATGAAATAATAAAAAATAAGGCATATGAAGAGAGGCAACACATGAAAAAATAAATACAGAGTGCCAAAAAATATATGAGAAAATGCTCCAAGATAAAACATTGGGGAGAGAGAGAGAAGATGGTGAGAGCGGAATCCACATCCCTCTACCCACGGGTGAAACACTTAGCCAATCTTCTGAGGAACAGAGCGAACAGCCAACAGTATTCCAGCATATATGAAGATTGGAGACCAAAATTTTACGGAACACTGAATGATCGAACAGTAAGGAGAGTGCTTTGGGACACTAAGGTCACCGGGACCAGTGCAGGGACCAGGGTGGGCTGCAGCCCCAGGCCCAGCTCTAGCCTGGTCTGCTGCAAAATTCTTGGAGAGAGCCAGGCTGGGCTGTGTGAGAGACCAGGTGCTTGTTTGGACCCGCGGGCTTAAATAGGAAGAATTTTTCAAAAGAAAAATAGAAAAAAAGAGGCACTCACGGCTGTTTGGGGAATTCTCAGCAGTAGCCATCTGCCTCCTATGCCCATGCCCCCCACAGTCCTGCGGTGGGCGCATGCCTGGTGATCAGAGGCCCAGGGTGGCCCGCCTGTGCACACTCCAGTAGAACCAGGAAGGTGCGCAACCAGTGGCCCCCTACCCAGCAGCGGCTCGCCGGAACCCAATCCAGGGAAATCGGGGACTGTGTGCACCTGGTGATCTGCTGCGTGGTGGCAGTCTGCCCACATTCATTCCAGAAGCACCGGGAGCAGTGCACACAGGTCCTCAGAGCTCACCCCTGGGACACCAGGGACAAAGCGCCTCCCACCCAGCCCCTGTGCCCCAACCCTCCAGGGCTGAATAGCTCTGTAGGAGATAGGAGGAAGTGCCCCACAGAGGGGAGCTGCAGTCCGAATGAAGACTTGACTCAGTGGGGGCTAAACTACCCGGAAGGGGCACCGAGAGTCCCTAGCATCTAGGCCAGCAAAGAGCAAGTTGAGTTGTGTGAGTTGCCCCTCATTGGTGCACCTCAAGGACAGCACAACTGGTGGACTACAGGCCTAGGCTGGGCACAGAAGGGCACCTAGGAACTGGGTTAGAGGCTAGAAAACAGGAAAGAGCGCCTCTCAGGAAGAGAGAAAAGTGAAACCAATACCTTTCCAGCCAGATGCAGCCAGAAAGACCAGAAGGACAGGCCTGACTGGTTTAAAGCCAGCAGAAGGCTTTTTTTTTTTAATTCCTTCTACCTCTCTATCTTTCTGTTTTTATTCCTTCTTTCTCCCTTTCCTGTATTATTCCTTGTTCCTTCCCTCTTTTATTTATTTATTTATTTATTTATTTATTTATTTATTTATATTTTTTAATCTAAAAAAATTTATTTTAATTCCTTCTTCCTTTCTTTTCTTCTTCTTTTTTTTTTAAATTATAAGTAGATCATTGAGGTCTTTTTTTTAATATTTTATTTATTTTTTTTTTAGAGAGAGGGGAAGGGAGGGAGAAAGAGAGGGAGAAAGAACAATGTATGGTTGCCTCTCACATGGCCCCCACTGGGGACCTGGCCCGCAACCCAGGCATGTGTCCCGACTGGGAATCGAACCGGGACCCTCTGGTTCCCAGTCCGCGCTCAATCCACTGAGCTACACCAACCGGGTTCCTTCTTTCTTTTTTATTCCTCCTTCCTTCATTTCTTCCTTTCCATTCTTTTATTCCTTCTCCCTTCCTTTCTTCCCTTATTTTTTCTTTCTTCTTTTCCCCACAGGTGAGGCATTAAAACCTGGAGTTGTGAAAAGACCAGAGTTAGACCCAAACAGGGGTCATCTAAAAAACAGAGACAGTGAGACAAATTTCACTTTGCTACTCCAGAAAACTTGCAAGGTGGGAGCTGTGAACACCAGTACACTTGCTGGAGGAGGAAATCCAACAACAAAGGAACCACCAACAGAAAACAATGGAAGAAGGTGAAGGAAGTAATGTTACAGAGGTTAGCTCACGCAAACACAAGACAGTGGCGGTAATGCGACTCTTTATTCACACGCGGGCTCAGAGGAGAATGCCACTCCAAATTCTGAGCAACAAGACAAAGACTAGAGTTAGTTTTTATACATTCCAAAGGTAGCAGAGTTATACATTACTTGGGCTTAATGTTACAAGCAAGTCTTACAGAGAAACAAAGCTGGTTACAGGGAAAGATAAAGGTTCAAAGTTCCCTGGAAATGCACAGGGGCTAGAAATGCAGAGGGGTGCATATCACAGTCGAGATGAGCAAACAGAGCCCTGTCTCCAGGCAGCAGTTCCCACATCTGCATCTCTAGATAACGACCTAGTGGGGAGGGGGCTACTCTTCCTGCCAGACACAAGATTGCAAAACGCTAAGCGCTAAGCGACTGGTTAGGCATTACAGGCCACCGAGAAACTACAAAGGATTAGCTACAGGTTACAATTCTACTAACATTTGGCCAGGGGTCACAGCATGCCCTCTGGGCTTGTTCCTATTACAATGCTTCTATAAAACTTATAACATTCCTAGTAAAAACTCATAACAGTATTGGAACCCACACTAACCTCAATCCAGGATCAACCTGGAAATACAATCAATTGGTGGAGAAATCCAGGACCCACAACAAACAACTGAACAAGAGTGAGAGAGAAGCCTCAGAACTGTGTTCACACAGAAGAATCAGCTTCAACACAACCTGTCCACACCTGCACAACAGAATACAAGGTGTGGTGGAGGGAGTGACCCTGAGTAAACCAGCTGGAGGAAAGGACACACCAAAAAAAGACCCAATAACAATCAAAACCCAAAGACATACAGAGAGCCAACATAAATGACAGTCAAAGACCAGCAAGCTCAGGAGATTAAGGAGACTGCACCACTGAATCTCACAAGCATTCTACCAGAGAAGTTCATACCATAAACCCAGGGAGTCAGAACAGATCAATTTAAGAAACAGAGGCTAACAAGAAGAGTCTCACAAACAATGGGAAGACAAAGAAACAATCCCCAAATGAAAGGAAAGGATGAAGCCCTAGAAAGAATGACAAATGAAACAGAGGCAAGTCAACTATCAAATATTGAGTTCAAAGCTTTGGTTATCAGGAAGCTCAATGAGCTCACAGAGAATTACCAGAAACTACAGGGAAACTACAATGAACTCACTGCAAACTATATCAACATGAAAAAGGAAAAAGAAACCATCAACAAGGGCCAAGAGGAAATGAGAATACAATTTCTGAACTGAAAAACACAGTAGAAGGAATCAAAAGCAGGCTCGATGAAGCAGATGATCAGAAAAGCAAGCTGGAGGACAAGGTAGAATAAAACACTGAGAAAGAGCAAGAAAAGGAAAAGAGGCTCAGAAAGAATGAAGAGGTATTAAGGGAAATGCAGGACAACATGAAACGTAATAATATCCATATTATAAGGATAACAGAAGGAGAAGAAGAAGAAGAGCAAGGGATAGAAAACCTGGTTGAAAAAGTAATGATGGAAAACTTTCCCTAATCTGATGAGACAAAAAGTCACACAAATCCAGGAAACACAGAGACTCCCAATCAAGAGGAACCCAAAGAGGCCCACTTCAAGACACATCATAATTAATATGGCAAAATTCCAAGACAAAGAGAGAATCTTAAAAGCAGCAAGGGAGAAATAGGAAGTAACATGCAAGGGAGCCCTGATAAGGTTAGCAGCTGACTTCTCAATGGAAACACTCCAAGCCAGAAGAGAATGGCAAGAAATATTTCAAGTAATGAGAACCAGAGGCCTGCAACCAAGGCTACTGTACCCAGCAAGACTCTCAATCAAGATAGACGGCCAAATAATTAGCTTCCCCCACAAAAAGAAGTCTAAAAGAATACACCTCCACCAAACCAGCTATGCAAGAATACTAAAGGGACTGCTCTAAGGAGAGGAAGGAAAAAAGAGAGAAAGAAACACAAGTACAAAAAAATGGCAATGAATAAGTACCTATCAATAATAACCTTAAATATAAATGGATTAAATGCTCCAATCAAAAGACATAGAATAGCTGAATGGATAAGAAAGCATGACTCACACATATGCTGCCTACAAGAAACCCACCTCAGGACAAAAGACTTACACAGACTGAAAATGAAGGGCTGGAAACAAGTTTTCCAAGCAAACAGGCAGGGAAAAAAAGCTGGGGTAGCAATACTCATATCAGACAAAATAGACTTCAAAAAAAGGGCCATAAAGACAAACCCAGAAGGAAATTTCTTAATATTCAAGGGAAGAATCCACCAAGAAGGCATAAACATTGTAAATATATATGCACCCAACACAGGAGCACCCAGATACATAAAGAAAATCTTGGAGGACTTCAAGAAAGATATTGATAGTAACACAATTATAGTAGGGGACTTCAACACTCTACTGTCAAAAATGGACAGATCTTCCAAACAAAATATCAGCAAAGATATTGTGGCATTGAACAATGCCCTAGATGAAATGGACTTAACTGATATATATAGAGCCTTTCACCCCAAAGAAGCTAAATACACATTCTTTTCAAATGCACATGGAACATTGTCTAAGATAGACCATATGATAGGGCACAAAACAAGCCTCAACAAATTCAAGAAAACTGAAATCATATCGAGTACTTTCTCCAACCACAAGGGACTGAAATTAGAAACCAACCCCAAGGAAAAAAACCTAAAACACTCAACATCATGGAGATTGAATAGCATGCTATTAAACAATGAATGAGTCAAGGATGAGACTAGGGAAGAAATCAAAAAGTTCCTTGAAACAAATGAAAATGAACTTATAACAACCCAAAACTTATGGGACACAGGAAAGGCAGTCCTGAGAGGAAAGTTCATAGCGATAGAGGCCTACCTAAAAAAGATAGAAACATTTCAAACAAACAACCTAACCCTACACCTACAAAAACTCGAGGAACAACAACAAACAGCCCAGAGCAAGCAAAAGGGAGGAAATAACCAAGATCAGAGCAGAATTAAATGACATAGAGACCAAAAGCACAATTCTAAGGATCAATGAATCCGGGTCTTGGTTCTTTGAAAAGATAAACAAAATCGACAAGCCTTTAAGCAGGCTCATCAAGAAAAAAAGAGAGAGGACCCAAATAAACACAATCAGAAATGAAAGATGAGAGATTACAACTGATGCCACAGAAATACAAAGGATCTTAAGAAACTACTATGAAGAATTGTATGCCAAGAAATTTGAAATGCACAAATTTCTAGAAAAATATAATTTTCCAAATCTCGATGAAGAAGAAACAGAAAGCCTGAACCGACCAATAAGAGGAAAGGAAATTAAAGCAGTGATCAAAAAACTTCCGGCACACAAAAGCCCTGGACCAGACAGTTTCAGAGGGAAATTTTACAAAGCATTTAAGGAAGAGCTAACCCCTATCCTTCACAGACTATTCCCAAAAATCCAAAACGATGGAAGACTCCCAAACTCTTTTTATGAAGCCAGCATCATCCTAATCCCAAGACCAGATAAAGACACAACAAAGAAAGAAAACTTCAGGCCAATATCACTGATGAACATAGACACTAAAATCCTCAACAAAGTACTGGCAACCGCATCCAGCAATACATTAAAAAGATCATACACCATGACCAAGTGGGATTCATCCCAGGGATGCAAGAATGGTACAATATTCGCAAAACAATAAACATAATACATCACATAAACAAAATCAAAGACAAAAATCACATGATCATACCAATAGGTGCAGAAAAAGCATTCAATAAGGTACAGCACCCATTTATCATAAAAACAGTCAGCAAAGTGGGAATAGAGGAAGCATTCCTCAACATAATAAAGACCATATATGAGAGACCTACAGCCAACATCATACTCAATGGACAAAAACTAAAATCTTTCCCACTAAGATCAGGAACAAGACAAGGTTGTCCACTATCACCACTTCTATTCAACATAGTACTGGAAGTTTTAGCCACAGCGATCAGACAAGAAAAGAGAATAAAATGCATGCAAATTGGAAAGGAGGAAACAAAACTGTCATTGTTTGCAGAAGACATGATAGTGTACACAGAAAATCCTATAGACTCTGCCAAAAAACAAGTTGACCTAATAAATGAATTTCGTAAAACAGTGGGATACAAAGTCAATATCCAGAAATCAAACACATTTTTGTATACCAACAATGAAACATCAGAAGCAGAAATCAGGAAAAAATTCCCATTTGATATAGCAACAAAAAAAAATAAAATACCTAGGAATAAACCTAACCAAGGAGGTAAAAGACCTGTACTCAGAAAACTACACAACACTGAAGAAAGAAATCATGGAAGACACAAACAAATGGAAACATATACCATGCTCATGGATTGGAAGAGTCAACATCATCAAAATGTCCATACTCCCCAAAGCAATATATAGATTCAATGCAATCCCTATCAAAGTACCAAAGACATGTTTCACAGATATAGGACAAACATTTCAGAAATTTATATGAACCATAAATGACTTTGAATATCTGCTGCAATTTTGAGAAAGAACAGCAAAGTAGGAAGGATCACAATACCTGGTATCAAACTGTATTACAAGGCCCCTGTAATCAAAACAGCCTGGTACTGGCATAAAAACAGACAGATAGACCAATGGAACAGAATAGAGAGCCCAGAAATAAACCCGAGTCTCTACAGGCAATTAATCTTCGACAAAGGGGGCAGAAGCATAAAATGGAATAAAAATAGTCTCTTCAACAAATGGTGTTGGGAAACCTGGATGGCTACCTGCAAAAAAATGAAACTCGAGCACCAACTTACACCATACGCAAAGATAAATTCAAGGTGGATAAAAGACTTAAATGTAAGTTGTGACACCATAAAAGTTCTAGAGGAAAACATCAGTAGGAAAATCTCAGACATTCCACGCAGCAACATCTTCAATGATATGTCCCCTAGAGCTAGGGACATAAAGGAAAGAATAAACAAATGGGACCTCATCAAAATAAAAAACTTCTGCATGGCTAAAGGAAACAGCATTAAAATAAAAAGAGAATCAACTGTATGGGAAAACATTTGCCAATGATACCTCAGACAAGGGTTTGAGCTCCAAAATACATAAGGATTTTGGGGCTCAAAATCCACTCCAGGAAGACAAAAAACCCAATTAAAAAATGGGCAAAAGACATGAACAGACACTTCTCAAAAGAGGACATACAGAGGGCCCAGAGACATGAAAAGATGCTCAGCATCACTAGCCATCAGAGAGATGCAAATTAAAACCACAATGAGATACCACCTCATCCGGTCAGAATGACCATCAACAACAAAGCAACAAACAAGTGTCGGAGAGGATGTGGAGAAAAGGGAACCCTAGTGCACTTTTGGTGGGAATGCAGACTGGTGAAGCCACTGTGGAGAACAGTATGGAATTTCCTCAGAAAACTAAAAATGGAACTGCCTTTTGACCCAGCAATTCCACTACTGGGATTATACCCTATGAGCCCTGAAACACCAATCCAAAAGAAACTATGCACCCCAATGTTCATAGCAGCACAATTTACAATAGCCAAGTTCTGGAAACAACCCAAGTGCCCAGCAGCAAATGACTGGATCAAGAAACTATGGTACATTTACACAGTGGAATTCTATGCAGCAGAGAGAAAGGAGCTTATACCCTTTGCAACAGCATGGATGGAATTGGAGAGCATTATGCTAAGTGAAATAAGTCAGGTGGTGAGGGACAAATACCATATGATCTCACCTTTAACTGGAACATAATCAACAAAGTAAAAAAACAAGCAAAATATAACCAGAGACATTGAAATTAAGAACAATCTAACAACAGACAGAGGAGGTGGGGAGGGGATTGTGGGGGAAAGGAGGAAAGGATTTTCAGGAACAACTATAAAGGACACATGGACAAAACCAAGGGGGAGGGTGGAAGCAAGGGAGGGAGGTGTGTTTGGATGAAGTAGGGGGGAAGGGGAGGGGAGAAAATGCAGACAACTGTAATTGAAGAATAATAAAGTAATGTAAAAAAAAATACATTGGATAAAAAGAATTTAAATTGCTCATCACGTGCACTGCTGACCAGAGTCTGAAATAACACTTTCCTACATCATTGTTGGGCTTGAAAACTGAATGGAAATTTGATAGGGTCTTTCAAAGCTACAACTCTACATATCTTAAATAGTTCAAGAACAGTTTTCCATCATAAATGCAAAGCTGTGTCTACACTGTTGTTTGAAATAATGAAAATTAGAAGTATCTAAAATAGGGAAATGATGAGACAGAGTAACTACACTATATAATATAGTGCAAATATATTATATATTGTGGATATAATTATATATAAATATGATATAGTGTATAAAAGTAATGAGATATGTACTTGTATACTAAAATGAAAAAGTCATCAAGAAAAAAACAAGTAAAGTGAAAAAACGCACAGCAAAGAACAATTTCTTTAGGCTAATTCTGTTCACTTTTAAAAGAAAAATAACCAAAATTCAATTATATTATGTACTTATGTGTATATTTTATATATCATATATGAAGTCTTTCTGGAAAAATCCAGCTATTGTTAATATAATGAGAATGGTTTGCATGATATCGATGTAACTGGGCAGCCACGGAAAGTGAACTAGAATGAGTATGCGTGGACAATGACGACTTCACTGTGCTAGTCAGTGGGAGCAGACATGTCAAGTGAGCATGTGTACTGTGGCCGTCCCATTCAAGTGACTGGGCGAGTAGAACAACAAATCTGCATCAAATTTTGCATTAAGCTTGAACATTCCTCCATGGAAACTACACGCATGATTCAGAAGGCCACAGCTTTGGGCAACTGGTGATTGGCGGCTTCATCACAACCACATACTCACTCATGCATCACATCTAGTGCAGAGTTTCTGGTGAAACATCAAATCACCCAGGTGACTCAGGTCCCCTACAGACCAGATTTGGCCCCCTGCAACTTCTGGCTTTTCCCAAAGGTAAAATCATCTTTGAAAGGGAAGAAATTTCAGACTGTCAATGAGATTGAGGAAAATATGATGGGGCAGCTGATGGTGATTGGGAGAACTGTGTGAGGGCCCAAGGTGCCTACTTTGAAGGGGTCTGAGGCATCATTGTCCTGTGTACAAGGTTTCTTTTTTAAATTTTTAAGATTTTACTTATTTAGTTTTAGAGAGGGAAAGGGAGGGAAAAAGAGAGGGAGAGAAACAGCAACATGTGATTGCTTCTCGTGCACCTCCCACTGGGGACCTGGCCCACAACCCAGGCATGTGCCCTGACTGGGAATCGAACTAGCGACCCTTCAGTTCTCCAACTGGCATTCAATCCACTGAGTCACACCAGCTAAGGCTATACGATGTTTCTTGTATCTTCTTCAGTAAATGTCTCTATTTTTCATGTCACATAGCTGAATATTTTGTGGACAGCACTTATATATTATATGTGTATATATTACATATGTAATACATAATCACAACATATTACACATCCATGTGGATATCTATAAAAGTTTTCTGGGGAAAACATACCAAGCTATCACCACTACAGATACCCTGATTTAGAGGGGTGAAAGGGCAAACAGTAAAAGAAACTTTAACTTTTTACTCTGTGTGCTTCTATTTTTTTTATAATGTGAATGAATGACTTTGAATTACTTTATAATAAAAAATTATGAAATATTCAAAATACAAACTTTATTTTTTTATCATTTTTAATACACAAATGCATGCTGTTATGGGCTGTATTTTGTCCTACAAAATTCATATTTCGAAGTCCCAACCCTCAGCATCTCAGAATGTAACTGTATTCAGAGAAAAGGTGTTTAAAGAGGTGATCAAGTTAAACTGAGGCCCTAATCCAATATGACTAGTGTTCTTATGAGAAAAGGGAGAGCAGGGATGTGAGAGCCCAGATGAAAGACCATATGAGGTCACAGCAAGAAGGCAGCCATCTACAAGCCAAGGAGAGAGGCCTCAGAAGGTATTAAACCTGCTGACCCCTTGATCTTGAGCTTCTAGCATCCAGAACTAGAAGAAAATAAATTTCTGTTGTTAAAGCCACCCAGTCTGTGCTATTTTGTTATGCCCTAGTATACTAATACCCATGCCTAGGACTGCATTTGGCTTTGCCTATGCAGACGTGAGCTTAGCAGAAGATTTGATGGGAGGATAGTATGTGGGTTGGCTCTATGACTTATATAATTCAGTTTTTATTTTTCTTTCCTAGGACATAGTTATGTAGGCAAATAAATGTTTTCCATGGCAATATTGAAAATCTCTAAACATTGTTGAACACTTGAAATATACTATTTAAATTCATTACATGAATTACCTCATTTATTACTCACAATAACCTTTTGTAATAGATGCAAATTTTATTCCAATTTTATAGACACAAATACTAAGTTTAGGGAGATACATGAAATTGAACAGACTGACAGCTGTCAGAGGGGAGGGGAGTTGCAGCTGAGTGAGAAGGGTAAAGGGATTAAGCAAAGAAAAAAAAAAGACTCATGGACACAAACAGTGTGGTGACTACCACAGGGAAAGCGGGGTGGGGGGAGTAGACAAAGATAAAGGGGGGATAAATGGTGATGGAAGGAGACTTGACTTCGAATGGTAAACACGCAATACACTATACAGATGATGAAAAAAAAATTAAGTTGGGATTCAAACCCAGACAGCCTGGCTCTAGGGCTTGCTTTTGTAACCACTGCCCACTGCCATTCCCAGACTCCAAAATCACATCTATTTCTTTTCATTTCTTCTCTATTGTGTCTGCTGCCTCTGGAACAATGGGATATGTTCAAGATTAAGTTAGTGTATTATCAAATCACTTAAACCCTCAAGTTTAATAGACTCTAACAAGGTTCAAAATGAACTGGCAATGTACAATATTACTAATTTACTCACTGTACCCGAAATAATTGTTCCTTCCAATAAACTACATGTTATTGGGTTAAGGCACCCTGCCAATTGTTATTTTGGCAATCTTTTCTTTTACTGACTACTCCTTTAGCCATACATCACTCAGAGTGACAGTAAGCACTACCTTACTTATCTCTTTTGTTACAGAGCACCAATATTGCTCCTTTTCCTGGCTCCACACTGTTAATGTGATTGAATACTTATTGCTAGCTTTGGCTGAAAGCATAATAAATGATCAGATAAAAAATTCTAGAAAGTCACAAATTTTGGAAAAGACAAAACATTTATTAGATTTTAAAGATGTTATTTTGAGGTTTTTTTTCTTTTCCTCCTTTGAACTATGATCCAAGCATCAGTTTCCTCTCTCTTCCATCGTTATTCTCTTCTACTTTAATTGGAGAAAGAAGAGGTTTATCTAGCAATTGTTCCTGAACTATTTTTAGGCTAGCTAGCTATTTATACATATATCACATGCTCTCGTCACTTCTTTTAGTTCCACGGGGCAACAGTTCATTGACGGGCTTACATCAAAACCCAGACTATAATAGGCTCTTCTGCCTGGACACCACTGGAGAGGTAAATATGAGATGTGCCTCATGTTCAGTTACTAGCACATCCCTTTATTGTCCATATCACCATCAGAATTCAATGGTATGTACAGAATTTACATACACTGAATTTGAATATAGAAAAAAATTAACTACTACATACATGTGATTTTATTTATTTTAATAGTCCAAGAAATAAGTGGCAAAAAAACTAGGCCTTTTACATCCGGTCTTTACATGACCTAGTCATGCTCCCCTAGCCTCGGGTTCACAGCATTAGAAAGAATGTCAGTAACATCCAAGTCTCCAAACCATTGTGAGGAAACTTACACCTTACCCCAAGGTTGGTTTTGTTTTAAAACATGCCCCTATCATCTGAAAATTTATGGAAAATGGATACTCCCCAACAACACATTTCCCCGCACCATGATTATTCAGTCCAGTTTAACCTCTGGGGTGGGCAGAGATGGTTCTAGACCATCTAGAGGGCTTTGGTGCACTTTATGAAAAATGAGTAATCAGAGATTGTCCTGGTCTTACGGAAGCATTAGCTTAATCAGATACACAAAGCTCCTCCAAAGATAAGCATTCATTCTTAAACAGAGTAGAGTCTAGATCCATGTTTATGAAGAAAAGCAATTTTCCAACTACAGCATAATTTGCAAGACCCCACACATGAACAGAAATCTGGCTTTATGCTATTGAAAAAAATGTCAGTCCTGTCTACCTCTCTTCCCAGCTTTTGGGTTGTTTATAGAGAGAGCACAACTCCAAACCATCCAGTCATTGGTCCCTGGATAAAAGAAGCATTGACACTTTCCAGTTTTCTATATCTTAGGCCTGCTCACATTGACTTGCTACTCTCTGTAACAGAATGAGGATTAAAGATTTATGTCCCCTGAGAACACCCAGGATGGAATAAGGCACATGGTCCTTTCTTCTAAATAGAAAAATAAAGATGGTGTATTGTGTCTTTCTGGTATGTAAAAGACAATGTTTTCTTTTGTTTTAAAGACTGGTTTTACCTGTTCTTGGATATATTGATAAAATTATTTAATAATTTTTAAATCTTGAGATCCAAGATGGCAGAGGAGTAAGCAGAAGCTGCTTTAATCTCCTCTCAGGACCAATCTGGAATTACAACTAAATTGTAGAGAAATCATCTGGAATAAATAACTGAACACTAATGAGCGAGAAGTCTTACAACCACAGACAGACAGAAGAAACAACTTCACCACAATGTGACTGGTACTGAATGCAAAAGAGATGTGAGACAGCTTCCTGGGCTCCCACAGGTGGCAGCTGAAGTTCCAAAGGAATATTTCAGTGGCCAGAGACTTCCGCCTGAGAAGTGTGGGGTCTAAACCCCAAGCTGAGCTCTCCAGCTTACAGCACCAGAGCCCCCCAAAATCCAGATAACATCCAGCTGTGAAAAGTGGCAAGGTTTCTCTCTGCCAGAGACAGATGGCTAGAGTCACAGAGAGCCTTTTAAAGGGCCAACACATAAAATTTTATTTGCAGCCAGTGACCCCGAGCTCCAGCAAAGGGGGGTGAGGGGGGGGTAGAGTGGACTAGAGATGCTTGAGGAGAGTCTGGTGATGTGGCTTTGGGGAGAGAACTGAGGGAACAGCCTCCAAGATCCTGGTGCCAGGTCATCCCCCATACTGGAGGAGCCATCTTTCTCAGACAGACCACTCCCCTCTCTGAGTGGCAGCAGCCTGAGGTGAAACAGTAGCCCCACGTACAGGAATGACTCTGCCCCACCTTGTGGTGCTTTTCCGACTGCTGATTACAGAGTGACTACATTAACAACTAAGGGAGACAGCCATAGACTGTAGATCCCTGGTAGTCTTGAATGGGCTGCCTAAGGCCAGATGGCCTAAGCACCACCTGATGTCACCAGAGGTGGTTCCAGAAAGAAAAAACGGGTAAATACTAGATGCTACCAAGACGAATTCCACCATGATCTTCTCCATATTTGTGATATTTTCTCACCTGCGTAGTTTTTTAACATTCATTTCTTGTCCTTCAAGTTTGTGCATATTAAATCACATTTTTAGAGACTTCCTAAGATGGTGGCATAGGTGAATGCACCGTACCACCTCGCACAACCAAACAAGGAAAAAAATCAGAAATCTACACATCCAGAAACAGCCAGATCTGACAGAAAATCACATTGAGAGGAAGTCCGACAACCAAGGAATTAAAGATGATACATTCATCTAGTTTGGTGAGCCAGAAGGTGCAGGGCGGAGGGAGAGCGCTCAGCGACCCCACAGTGAGCAGGTGAGCAGACGGCAGGTCCGCGGTTGGAGGGGCAGTTCCCACGGGGCTGCAACACACCCAGACGGGGACCGACTGAAGCTCGGTCTGCCACCGGTGGACTGGGCAGGTCTGCATTCGTGTGCAGAGAAACCGGGAGAGAAAGCAGTGCGCAACCCATCAGCGCAGATTGGGAGCGCCTGTGGGGGTGGAGTCCACAGCAGGAGGAACTCCCGGCCTCACAGGAAAGTTCGCTGGGGAGACCCGCGGGGGATTGGAGCTGTGCAGCCCATCCAGTGACCCCAGAGCGACCCCCTGAGCCAGCGCAGAGGGGCCCGAATTGCTTGCAGGAGGCGGTGTGGGTGCGGAGAGCGGAGGAGGCGCCCTTGTGCACTCCGGTCCCGCCCCCAGAGGCTACGTCGCAGCACAACTACCGGGAGCTTCCCTGCACAGGGGATCCCCAAGACTCTGCCCCCCTTACAGTAACAGGATCACCGAGGGGGGAAAAAATGGCCCAAAGAAAGGAACAAATCAAAACCCCAGAGCTAACCGATCAAGAGATAGCCAACCTATCAGATGCACAGTTCAATTCCCTTGTAATAAGGATGCTTTCAGAATTCGACGAACAATTAACAAACTTGCTTGAACAAATGAGGAGAGATCTGCAGGGAACCAATAGAGATAAGGAAACTGGGACTCAAATCAACAGAGTGGACCAGCAGAAAGAAAAAAACATCCAACCAGAAAAGAATGAAGCAACAAGAATTCAAAAAATGAAGAAGGGGCTCAGAAACCTCCAAGACATCTGTAAACATCCCAACATACGGATCATAGGGTTGCCAGAAGGAGAAGAAGAAATCCAAGGAATTGAAAAAATATTTGAACACATAATGATGGAGAATTTCCCGAAGCTGGTGAAGGAAATAGACTTGCGGGAAGTCCAGGAAGCTCAGAGAGTCCCAAAGAAGTTGGATCCAAAGAGGAACACACCAAGACACATCATAATTACATTACCCAAGGTCAAAAATAGGGAAAGGATCCTGGGAGCAGCAAGAGGAAGGGAGACAGTTACCTACAAAGGAATCCCCATAAGACTGTCAACTGATTTCTCAAAGGAGACCTTACAGGCAAGAAGGGGCTGGACAGAGGTGTTCCAAGTCATGAAAGGCAAGGACCTACATCCAAGAATACTCTATCCAGCAAAGATTTCATTTAGAATGGAAGGGCAGGGAAAGTGCTTTGCAGATAAGGTCAAGTTCAAGAAGTTCATCACCACCCAGCCTTTATTGTATGAAATGTTGAAGGGAGTTATATGAGGTATGGAGGAATATCAACAGGGAGTGGTAGGGGGAGAGGGTGGGAATGGGGCACAGAACAAGTAGCATAAATGAGAGGTAGACAACAGACAGGAGGAGGTTAAGAATAGTATAGGAAGTGCAGGAGCAGAAGGACTTATGTGTATGACCTATGGACAAAACTAAAGGGAGGGGAAAGCTGGGTAAGGGGGTGAGGGAAAGAAGGGGGGAAGTGGGGCAACTGTAACAGCATAATCAATAAAATATAGTTAAAAAATAAAAAAATTAAAAAAATAAAATTAATCACATTTTATATTATAGTTTATTTCATATCTCATATTTTGCTCCTCCCTTCTTTTACCCTTTTACCTTCCTCTTTCCTCTTCTTTTCATTTTAAATTTTGTTTTCTCTCTTGCTTTGATTTGTTTTCATTCAGCACTCTTATTATTTCTCAACCCTCCAGCCTCTCAAAACCATTTTTCTTTTCATTGGTTATCTCACATTCTTTTTCCTGCTCTTAAAATACCCTTGTTCTCTCTCCACCTTTATCAGTCTTTGCTTGTTTGTTGTGGATAGCGTGGTTGTTGTTGCATTTCTTCAATTTTATCTCTAGATTGTCACTATTTTGGTATTTCAAATCTCTAATTTTACGTTCCCCTCTTCTACTCTATTTTGCCTTCCTCCTCCCCTTTCTGTTTTTCATTTCAAATTTTAATTTTTCCCTGTCTTAGCCTTGTTTTTGTTCCTCTCCCTTAGTATTCCTTCTCCCTCTATCATCTCAAAATCACTTCCCTTTCCTCTAACCATCTCTTAAGCTTTACTTTCTTTTTTTCCCTCTTATTCCATCCCCACATGTATAAATCTTAGCTCATGTGTTGTCGATAGTGCTGTGGTGGATCACTTTCTCCAATTTGGTTCCTTTTTTTATTTACTTATTTTTTTCCTATTTCTTTCCCTCTGTCACTATATATTTTTTAAAGTTCTCTTTAAATCTAATACTACACAATTCTCTTCTTTTGCTCCATTCCACTTTCTTCATTCCCTTTTTTATTTATAATGTAAATTTACTTTCCTTCTCACTTTACCTTGCCCTGATTCCCTATTCTTGTTATTGCTCTTTCCTCTATCCTCTCAAAAATCATTTTTCTTTCAGTTAGTCATCCCATATTTGTTTCTCCTTTTTTTTTTTGTTTTTCATTTGCTCTTGACAGTGTGATTGAGGGTGGGGGTTAATTTTGCTGGTGTGTGTTTGTTTTCTGTGCTGGGTGGTTTTGTACTGGTACCACCTGCACAACAGCATTCAAGACATGATGGGCAGGATGACTCTCAGTCAGCCAGCTGGTGGGAAGAACCAACCAAAGAATGATCCAACAACAATCAAAATTCAGTTACAACCAGAGAGCCAACATAAATGTCATAAAGGACATCAAGAGCACGAAGTTCAAGAGATCAAGGAGATTGCACCACTGAATCCCACAGTTCTCCTACCATAGAAGGGCACACCATGAAGACAGGGAGTCTAAGCAGAACAATCTAAGAAGCAGAAACAAACAAGAAGAGTACCTAAATGGGGAGAAAAGAATCAACCCCCAATCAAAAGGAAAGGAGGATTCCCCAGAAAAAGTGTTAAATGAAACAGAGGCAAGTAAACTGTCAGACACTGAGTTCAAAATAATGGTTGTAAGGAAGCTCAATGACCTCAGTGAGAACTTCGAAGAACTACAGGGAAGGTACAGGAACCTACTGTGAACTACATCAGCATGAAAAAGGACATGCAAATTATCAATAACAGCCAGGACAAAATGAAGAATACAACTTCTGAATTGAAGAACAGAGTAGAAGGAATTATAAGCAGGCTAGATGAAGCAAAGGATTGAGTCAGAAAGCTGGAGGACAAGATAAAAAAAATTCTCAGACAGAGGGACAAAATGAAAAAGACTCAAAAGGAATGAAGAGAGTTTAAGAGAGCTGCAGGACAACATGTAATGTAATAATATCCATATGGTAGCAATACCAGAAAAAGAAGAAGAGAAGGAGCAGACCATAGAAAACCTGTTTGAAAAGGTAGTGACAGAAAACTTACCTAGCTTGATGAGAGAAAAAGTCATGCAAGTCCAGAAAGTGCAGAAGGTCCCAATCATGGTGAATTGAAAGAGTCCACTCCAAGACACATAAAAAAAAAAGACAAAATTTGAAGACAAAGAAAGAATATTAAAGGTTGCAAGGGAGAAACAGCTAGTAACATAAAGGGAGTGTTGAAAGGGTAATCAGCTGAATGCTGAACAGAAACACTAATGGTCAGAAGAGAATGGCAAGAAGTATTCCAAATAATGAAAGTAAAGGCCTTTAACCAAGACTACTCTATTCAGCAAGACTCTCATTTAAATTGGAAGGTAAAAAAGGGGCTTCCCAGACCAAAAACAAACAAAAAAAGATTAAAAGAGCACATGTCCACCAAGCCAGCATTGCAAGAGATGCTAAAGGGACTGCATGGATGGAACTGGAGAGCATTATGCTAAGTGAAGTAAGCCAGGAGGTGAGGGACAAATAACATATGATCTCACCTTTAACTGGATCATAATCAACAAAAGCAGAAAGCAAGCAAAACATAACCAGAGACACTGAAATTAAGAACAATCTAACAATGGCCAGGGGGGAGGGGATGATGGGGAGAAGAGTTTTCAGGAATCACGGTGGAGGGCACATGGACAGAACTAAGGGGGAGGAGGGAGACTGGAGAGGGAGGTGGGGTTGGAGGGGAAGGGAGGAGGGGAGGGGAGATGTTGCAAATAACTGTAATTGAACAACGATAAAGTAATTATTTAAAAATAAATAAATAAACAAATAAAGAAGACAAAGAAAAACAGTGAGAGAGAAGAGCCTAAGTACAGAAGGAAAAAAAAAGGCAATGAATAAGTACCTATAAATAATAACCTTAAATGTAAAGAGATTAAATGCTCCAATCAAAAGACATAGGGTAGCTGAATGGATAAGAAAATGTAACCCACATATATGGTGTCTACAAGAAACCCATCTCAGACCAGAGATCTACACAGGCTGAAAGTGAGGGGATGGAAAAATATATCCCAAGCAAATGGACATGAAAAAAACTGGAGTAACAATAGTTGTATCAAAGTAGATTTCAAAATGAAGGCCATAAAAGGAGACAAAGAAGGACACTCACTATATAATACTTAAGGGAGTAATCCATCAAGAAGATATAACCCTTGTAAGCATATATGCATCCAACATAGGAACACCAAAATATCTAAGAAATATCCTGAGGACCTTAAGAAAGATATCGACAGAAATACACTCATAATAGTGGATTTTAACACCCATTGTCTACAATGGATAGATCTTCCAAGCAAAAGTCAACAGGGATGTTATGGCATTGATCAACATTCTAGGTCAAATGGACTTAATTAATATATACAGAAACTTTCACCCCAAAGAAGAAAAATATACATTCTTTTTAAATGTGCATGGAACATTTTCATAGACCACATGGTAGGCCACAAATGTAGCCTCAACAAACTAAAAAAAACTGAAATCATATCAATCACCTTCTTGGATCACAATGGCTTGACTCTAGAAACCAACCACAAGGAATACACTCAAAATTATTCAAGTTCATGTAGGCTGAATAACATGTTATTAAATAATGAATGGGTTAACAATGAGGTCAAGGAAGAAGTCAAAAAGTTTCTGGTAAAAAATGAAAATGAACACACAACATCACAAAACTTATGGGACACAGAGAAGGCAGTCACAAGAGGGAAGCTCATAACAATACAGCCCTACCTAAAAAAAGACAGAAAATTTTCAAATAAACAGCCTAACCCTACATCTACAAGAACTAGAGGAACAACAACAAACAAAACCCAGAGCAAGTAGAAGAAAGGAAATAATCAAGATTAGAGCAGAAATAAATGACATAGAGACTAAAAGAACAATTCAGAGGATCAATAAATTCAGGAGGTTATTCTTTGAAAAGATAAATAAAATTGACAAGTCTTTAAGCAGACTCATCAAGAAAAAAAGAGAGAGGGCCAAATAAATAAAATCAGGAACAAAAGACGAGAAATTACAACCAATATCACAGAAATACAAAGGATTGTAAGAAATTACTTTGAACAGCTATATGCCAAGAAATTTGAAAACCGTTGAAAAATGGACAAATTTCTAGAAACATATAATCTTCCATAACTGAATTAAGAACAAACAAACAGCTTAAATAGATCAATAACAAGTAGTGAAATTGAAGCAGTAATCAGAAAACTCCTGGTACACAAAAGTCCTGGAACAATGGCTTCACAGGTGAATTTTACCAAACATTTAGGGAAGAGCTAACTCCTATCCTTCTCAAATTATCCCAAAAAATTGAAAAAGAAGGAATACCTCCAACCTATTTTAAAAGAATTTATTTATTTTATTTTTAGTCAGAGAGGAAGAGAGAGAGAAAGAGAGGGAAAGAAACATCAATGTGTGGTTGCCTCTCACATGCCCCCCACTGGGGACCTGGCCTGCTACACAGGCATGTGCCCTGACTGGGAATGGAACCAGCGACCCTGTGTTTTGCTGGCTGGTGCTCAATCCACTGAGCCATGCCAGCCAGGGCAGACTTCTAAACTCTTTTAATGAGGCCAGTATTATACTAATCCCAAAACCAGGTAAAGACACAAGAAAGAAAGAAAACTAGAGGCCAATATCATTGATGAACATTGATGCTAAAATCCTCAACAAAATAGTGGCAAACTGTACCCAGCAATACATTAAAAGATCATACACCATGACCAAGTGGGATTCATCCCAGGGATGTGAGGATGGTATAATATTCACAAATCAATAAATGTAATACACCACATAAACAAAATAAAAGACAAAATAACAGGATAATTTCAATAGATGTTGAAAAAGCATTTGATAAGGTATAGCATCCATTTATGATAAAGACACTTAGCAAAGTGGGAATAGAGGGAGCATTCCTCAACATAATAAAGGCCACATATGCGAAACCTACAACCAACATCATACTCAATGGTCAAAAACTAAAAGCTTTTCCCCTAAGATCAGGAACAGACAAGGATGTCTGCTTTCATCACTTCTAGTAAACATAGTATTGAAAGTTCTAGCTGCCACTATCAGACAAGAAAAAAAATAATAAAAGGCATACAAATTGGAAAGGATGAAGCAAAACTGTCATTATTTGCAGACAACACGATAGTGTACATAAAAATACTATAGGCTCTACCAGAAAACTACTTGAATTAGGCGAGGTAAGAGAATTAGGCAAAATAGTGAGATACAAAGTCAATATTCAGAAATCAAAGGCATTTTTGTTTACCAACAATGAAATATCAGAAAGAGTAATTAGGAAAATATCCTATTTACTATAGCAACAAGAAAAATAAAGTACCTAGGAATAAACAAAACCAATGAGGTAAAAGACCTATACACAGAAAACTATAGAACACTCAAGAAACAAATTAAGGAAGATACAAAAAAATGAAAGCATATACCATGTTCATGGATTAGAAGAATCAACATAATTAAATGTCCATATTACTCGAAGCAATCTATAGATTCAACGCAATCCCTACTCAAGTACCAATGACATATGTCATAGATTTGGAATAAATATTTTAAAAATTTATATGGAACCAAATATGACCCCACATAGCCTCAGCAACCTTGAGAAAGAACAAAGTTGGAGGGATCACAATACCTGATATCAAACTATACTACAAAGCCACTGTAATCAAAATAGCTGGTACTGTCATAAAAACAGACACATAGATCAAAGGAAAAGAATGGAGAGCCCAGAAGTAATTGATCTATGGTCAATATTTGACAAAGGTGGGGCAGAAGCATAAAATGGAGTAAAAGCAGCTTCTTCAACAATAAGAATATCACTATTATTTTACAAATAAAGAATAAGATAATTCAGGATGGAGGAGAAATTCTCCACAATTTGAAGATTCTCCCGATGGAACCAAATGGCCTAGTTAGAGAATAGGCTTGTGAGTAAGCTCCATATCAGCAGGAATCACTCTTACTTGCTGATGTATTCTAAGTGCCTAAGATAGGCCTGTGTTAGTTAACAATAAATATTTGTTGAATGATTTAATTAATTAATTAAAGGTCAATATTTTTCACTCATGTGTAGAGAATAAAACTGAAATTATTTGCTCCTTAGCTGCCATACTAAGGAGTGAAGTTCCATTTGCAGAAGAATTCAATTATATTATCTATCCCCCATCCTTCCTCTGCCCTCATACGCAATTAGAGATAGATTCACAAAGCTAGAGGTAGTTCCTTGAGTAGAAGAAGCACAATTATAAAATTAGAAGAATTGGGGGCACTGTGGGTCTGAAGGGTTGATTTGGGGGCTTTAAAATCCTTTCTGTCTTGTACTTGTTATGTTCTTAATTCAATATTCACTAAATAATTATTGAATACTGTGTACCAAGCAGGTTTTGTCAGTGAAAATAGAGCAATGATTAACAGGGATGAAGATTCTTCTTCTATTCAATTGGGGTGGGGGGAACAGAGATAGATAAGTAAAAATGAAGGGTATAAAGATTGATTAATTGGTGATTTCAAATGGTGATAAATGTCAGAAAGTAAGTTTTAAATGGAATAGACTGATATGCTAGAGAGCGGCAGGTGGGGTGCGCACACATATTAAAAAGGAAAGTCCAGGAGAGCTTCCTAGTACAGCAAGAACTGAGATCTGAATGATGATGTGGAGTCAGGAGTGGGAAGATATGGAAAATGTTTCCCATGGAGAGAGAGAGAGAGAGAGTGAGTAACTGCAAAATCTCCTGGACAGAAATAATCTTGGCAGGTTTGCAGATCAGATCTCATGCCAGCATAAGCAGAGGGGAGCAAGCCAGGAGGAATGAAGTCGTGGGGGATGAGATCAGAGAGGAGGGGCATGCAGCCATGGAAATATTGTTGTCCCAGTTCATTGTGAAGCCATTTTCCTGCTGTGAAGCAGGAAAATAATGCAGACTGACATTTCTAAGATCATATTAGTTGCTTTGTATTGTTTTTCCTGTTGGTGCTTTATCCTTTGCCTATAAAGTATCTTTAGCTCTAGAAACATAAAGAGATGAAGCCAAGGCCCAGGAGAAAAGAAGAGCTAAGAAAGGACACTTGGGAGAGTTCCTTACAAGTTTAGAAGATTACCAAGAACACTTGTTTAAAATACAGGTCCCTGTAACCTACTTTTAGGAGATGCTGATTCAAGGATTCTTGAGTGGAACCAGGAGCTTGAAATTTGAACAATTACCTCAGATGATTCAGATCTAAGTAGTCTACAAATCACTTTGGTGTAGTGATCATTTCAAGTTAAAGAGAAAAGGGTTCAAAGTTGTTGTTTTTTTTTTAGGTTGACCAACCCAGTTCACCATTATAAGAACATTGCAGGATTTGGTCATGGTACTCTTTGTCCAGAGAACAACTTGATGACAATTGGCTCCATGATGGAAGATTTCAGATCTTCCTTTAAAACAACAATTTTCAACCAATGTGCCACAAGAATTTTTAAAACATGCAATACCTGACTGTTTAGTCAAGGACACTGACCTCTTTTCCCTTAGACTGTCAAAAAAATGACAACAGCAAACACAACAATAGCCATCTGGTGTGAATGAATCAAAATTATATCTATTTTAGTCAGATCAGCAAAAATCACAATATGTTTTTATGTGCTGCAGAACTTTAATAATTGGTTTACGTGTGCCATGAGATGAAAGGATTGAAAATCATTGCTTTGAAAGAAAGAGACAGAGACAGAGACAGAGTATGTAATACACTCAATAGCAGTTGGGTTCAGCCGTCCTGATGCTTCAAGCAGGGCATCCCATTAAAGCAATGCATTTATCCAACAACTCAGTTTCCTAACCTGCCCCGTGACTTTCACACTTCCATCCTTGCCCGAGTTCTCTCCACAATAGTGATTGCAGTCATCACGGCTCATTAAGCTCTGGCTTCTCTTCCTTGCGTCACTACGAGTCTCATCTCTCAGGGCTACAGTTCTTTGATTCTGGCTTTTGCATCTCTCAGCTACACACACAAAAAGCTACTGTGGATAAAAAGCATTAGGACTCTCCTTAGTTTTTCCTTCCCAAGCAATACACAAGCTGATTTTTCTGATCTTTTTTATAATTGAGGGGATACACACCAAAAAGCCATTTTGCACTTGTAATTAAGGGCCATGTTCCTTTATAACTTAGACCCATTTTATTCTGCAACAGTGATGGCAGAAATTCAAACCCAGTTTTGTGTCCCTGAAAAAAGAGAGAGAGCTGTGCTCGAGCTCACTGCAGGTTTCCACACACTTTCACGAGATGTGGTCTAAAAACACGTTGCTTTGAACATATGGCTTCGAGAGGGTTGGCAAGTCTCCTGTGCAACAACTAGACCTGGATGCCATAGGCAGACAGCCAGGCCAAACTGTGGCATATTGTCTACACCTGTAGGACAGACTGGGCAACAGTGTATCTTAATAGCCTGGCCTGTAGGGTCAAGGGTCCAAGCTGCCCACCATCAAATTTAAAATGGAGCCAATGCAAACAGAAACAATCTGTTGCCCACAGGCAAGAAAGGGCAGCCTGAGGAGTGGGGTGGGGTGGGGCAAGGGAAGCTATCGCCCCCTGTATCTACTGGGGGCCTGGACACGTGCCAGGAGGCATCCTGCCCTCCTGGAAGAAAGGGATTGTTCACACCCATCACTTTGCTTCTTCACCCTTGAATTTGACTCTTTTATCCAAGAATGGGAGCTGTACGGCAGTCTGGAAATCCCGTCCCTGAGAATAAACTCAGGCTACTGGTTCAACAGTGGTGCTGAAACACATATCTACACATACTTTCCAACCTGACTGTTTCCACTCTTCTGGGTGTAAACACGAAATTTCCTTTCTGTGCATGGGTCACCTAAGCTCTTTGCCCTAAGAGGACAAAGAAGAAGTGACGTAGAGCTGGGTGATTCGTAACTATTCAAGTGACTTTAATTTTTTTGTTACCATTACAAAAGTCATATATGTTTTAATAGGGATTTTAACAGAACTATTTGCATATTTACCATCTGAAAACTGATTCCTCTTTTTTAAAAAACATGCACCTAGGCCTGTTGCAGCATTTATTGACCAAAATTACAGAAATTTTGGCTGAAACCACCTGCAGGCAGGTCTGAGGGTGGGCCACCTATAAGAGTGTTCAAAACAACGCCTCACACAGAGGAGGTTCTCAAAAAGTTACTGAATAAATGTGAATAAAAAGCTTTTCTTTATAATTTTGGAAAGAAAGATTTTCATTCTGAACAGGTATTTAGGAAAACATCCAAGAATATCCGTCATCTCAGCTTCTGCCACCCTCACTGTGACTAGCACCGCTCCTAACTTAGACTCCAATTTCTTTCCTCCAGTCCATGCTTCAGACTGTCAACAGGATGTTATTTCTAAAATGTAAATTTATTCATGTAATTATGCTGCTTAAAATAGTTTCATCCTTATTAAGAATAAGGTTCAAATTCTTCTGTCTATGCACAGGTTCTTGGGATCCTTCACCAACACTATTTTCTAGCCACACCAACCTACAGGCATTTTCAAGGTCAATGGCTCTTATGCTGTCACATGCTCTTTGTTTTGCCTGGAATACCTCTTCTCTTGTGCCTGGACAGCACCTACTCTTCTTTAAGGCTGCTCAGGCATCACCTGTCCCCAGAAGCTGTATATGAATTTTTCCACCCAGAAAAATGTATCCACTGAAAGCATGGCCCTTGGTTCACTCTTCTGATGTATTACACTGTGCATAGTAATTCGGAAACCAGTTGGGAAGCCAAACTGCCTGCAGTGGAATTCCTAGTTACCACCTAATTTGTAAGCTCAGTGTCCCAATGTCCTCACTTACAATAACACAGTGCCTGCTATAGAAAATAGTTTGGGGAGGTGAAATAAACCAATACACGTAAAGGATCTGATAACTAATATGTTCAGCACATAATGGCTGTTATTATTACTAAGTAAACTTTATATTGAAAGATAATGTACATAAGCTATGCAATTCGTAACTGTACAGCTTGGTGAAACACACCTGCATATCCACCCAGATCAAAAGTAAGAAACAGAGCACTCAGCAGCGCTCTGGAAACCTCCTCATGCTCCTTCTCAGTACCCATCGCCCCAAAGTAACCACAGTTCAGACTACTATCAGCATAGGTTGGTTTTGCTCAATTTTCACTCCATACAAATAGTATGATACAATATGTAATTTTGTGTCTGGTTTCATCCACTGAACACTGTGCTTGTGTAATTCATTCATCTTGAAGCATACCACATAACGATAATGTACTTTTTTCATTACTGTAGAGCAAAGTATAATATTGTTATCTGAACACACCCACTTTAATTATTCGCTCTACCGGGGGTGTCACTGTGGTTAAAAAACACGTGATGTGAGATCTGCCTCTCACTGCCAGCACAATGCTGCACAGCAGATCTCCAGAACTTTTGCATTTTGCACAACTGAAGTTTCACACACATCGAAAAGAAACTCCCCACTTCCTCCCAACCCCAGTCCCTGGCAACAATTTGCTTTCTGTTTCTATGAGTTTGACTACTTTAGATAACTTATTTAAGGGAAATAATGCAGAATTTGTCCTTCTGTGACTGACAGCATAACGTCCTCAAGATTCATTCATGATATGAATGAACCCCATTCTTGTTGCCTATGACAGGATTTCTTTCTTTCATATGGCTGAACATTATTCTGTTGTATGTATACACCACATTTTCTTTCTCCATTCATCCGATGGTAATGAACATTTACTTTGCTTTCTCATCTTAGCTACTGCAAATGATACTGCAATAAACATGGGAGTATAAATATCTCTTCGAGATCCTGACTTCAATTCCTTTCTATAAAAACACAAAAGTGGGATTGCTGGATCATATGGTAGCTCTATTTTTAATTTTTTGAAAAACCTCCGTACTACTTTCTATGGCAGCTTCACCATTTTACCTTCTCACAAACAGTGCACCAGGGTTCCACTTTCTCCGCATCCTCTTCCACATTTGTAATTTTTTGTGGGATTGATTTTGATGATGGCCATATATCAGGTGTGAGATGATATGGTGGTTTTGATTTACATTTCCTGATATTAGTGATTTTGAGCACCTTTTTATATGCCCATTGGCCATTTGTATGTCCTCTGTGGAAAATGTCTGTTTGTGTATTTTTAATTGGGATATTTGTTCTTTGCTATTGAGGTATAGTCGTCCCTTATGTGTTATAGATATTAACCCCACATCATATACATGGTTTGCAAATATTTTCTCCAGTTCTATGGGTTGCCTTTTTATTTTGTTAGTTGTTTACTTAGTTGTGCAGAAGATTTTTAGCTTGATATAGTACCAATTATCTATTTTTGTTTTTCTTGCCTGTGCTTTTGAAGTCATGTCCAAAAAAATCATTGTTAAAACCAATGTTTTAAAGATTCACCTTTATGTTTTCTTTCAGTAATTGCATAGTTTCAGGTCTTACATTTAAGTCTTTAATTCATTTTGAGTTAATTTTTGTGATGGTGCAAGATAAGGATCCATTTTCATACTTCTGCATGTGAATGTCCAGTTTTCCCAGCAGCATTTATTCAAGAGACTTCTTGGACTACCGGTCAAGATGGTGGTATAAGTAAACACAACTCACCTCCTCGCACAACCACATCAAAATTGCATTGAAGCTATAGAACAACCATCACTCAGAATCATCAGAACTTGAGCTCAATAGAAGTCTGACAACTATGGAATGAAAGAAACCACATCCATCCAGAAGGTACGAAGGGCCAAGGCATGGAATGGGCTGATCCCACACCCACAAGCAGTGGATAAAAATTTAGGCGGGATATCTCAAGAGTGAGGTGTTGCAGCCCCACACCAAGCCCCCCAGCCCAGGGTTCCAGTGCCAGGCAAATAAGTCTGCATAACTTCTGGCTGCAAAATTCAGTGGAGATTGAGTTGGTGGAAGAAATTTCTGGAGTCCCAAGTAGTTCCTCTTAAAGAAACCACACACAGACTTACTCAGACTCACTTCCTCTGAGCCCCAGATCAGGGTAGCAACTTGAAAGACACCAGTGGCATAAAGTGGGGAAATGAAGTGTTTGGCATGAAGGCAAGAGCTGGGGGATAGCTTGGCCCCAAACTAGAGGTCACCTAACGCTCTATCCCACCCAAACTATGGGTCCACTCAAGCTGTTAACAGAGACTTTTCCATGTGAATGGCAGGTCTTGACTCATGCTTCACAACTCCTTAAATTCTCTCAAACAGACAATGGACAGCTTCAGTGAACCCCAAGATCCTGTACCTCTTGCTAAGTGGCCCCAGGCTCTGCATTATAGCAGCTAGGCTGGATTCACAGCTTGTCTTTACCTGGGAATCTCCTAGCCCAACACAAACAGCAGCCATCTCAGATTGCTGTATACCTCATGCAGCATGGCCCTGGGGCTCAACTTGGTGCACCACCCAGGAAACCCCAGAGCCTGCACACCTAGTGGACACCTACAGATGACATTGGAGTGCCACCACCCTGCTCTGCACAGCTGATCCTCCACTGAGGGCAGAGGTGGTCAATGGTCACAGCCAGTCCTTACAGCTGACTGGCCCACATAAATCCCTCCCATCGACCTGCCAACAGAAATCAAAGCTCAACTATAAGAGGGTGTACTCAGCCCACAAGAAGGCTGCATGTTGAGTAATCAGCTTGGGTGAAAGGGGAGGCTGTGTCACTGGAACCTACAGGACAACTACTACATCAGGCCATGATACCACAACAGGAAGTCTTAGCAGCTCTACAGAATGCATAGAAACAAACACAGAGTAGGCAGCCAAAACAAGGAGACAAAGAAACATGACTCAAATGAAAGAACAGATCAAAACTCCAGAAAAAGAACTAAACGAAATGGAGACAAGCAATCTATCAGATGCAGAGTTCAGAATACTGGTTATAGTGACGCTCAAGGAACTTAGGACCTCAACAGCATAAAAAGATCCAGTCAGAAATGAAGGATACATTAGTCAAAATAAAGAATAATTTACAGGGAATCAATAGTAGAGTGGATGAAGCTGAAAATCAAATCAGTGATTTGAAACATAAGAAACCAAGACACAACCCATCAGAACAACAAGATGAAAAAAGAATACAAAAAAAATAGGAGATAGTATAAGCAGCCTCTGGGACAACTTTAACAGGTTCAACATTTGCAACATAAGGGTGCCAGAAGGATAAAAGAAAGAGCAAGAAATCAGAAATCTATTTGAAAAAATAATGAAAGAAAACATCCCTAATTTGATGAAGAAAATAGACATGCAAGTCCAGGAAGCACAGAGAGTCCCAAACAAGGTGAACCCAAAGATGCCCACTCCAAGACATATCATAATTAAAATGCCAAAGAATAAAGATAAAGAGGGACTCTTAAAAGGGCAAGGGAAAAGCAGTTATGTACAGGAGAGTTCCCATAAGACTGTCAGCTGTTTCTCAAAAGAAACTTTTCAGGCTAGAAGGGATTGATAAGAAATATTCAGTCATGAAATTCAGGGACCTACAAACAAGATTGCTCTACCCAGCAAAGCCACCATTTAGAATCAAAGGGCATATGAAGAGCTTCCCAGATAAGAAAAAACTAAAGGAGTTCGTCATCACCAAATCATTATTATATGGAATGTTAAAGGAACTTATTTAAGAAAAAGAAGATCAAAATTATGAATAATAAGACAAGGTTGCCCACTATCACCACTTCTATTCAACATAGTTCTGGAAGTTTGGGCCACAACAATCAGACAAGAAAAGGAAATAAAAGGCATTCAAATTGGAAAGGAGGAAACAAAACTGTCATTGTTTGCAGACGACATGATAGTATACTTAGAAAATCCTACAGACTCCGCCAAAAAACTACTCGATCTAATAACTGAATTTGGCAAGACAGCAGGATATAAAGTCAATATCCAGAAATCAAAGGCATTTTTATATACCAACAGTGAAACAGCAGAAACAGAAATCAGGAAAAAAGTCCCATTTGATATAGCAACAAAAAAAAAAATAAAATACCTAGGAATAAACCTAACCAAGGAGGTAAAAGACCAGTACTCAGAAAACTACACAACACTGAAGAGAGAAATCGTGGAAGACACAAACAAATGGAAACATATACCATGCTCATGGATTGGAAGAATCAACATCATCAAAATGTCCATACTCCCCAAAGCAATATATAGATTCAATGCAATCCCTATCAAAGTACCAATGGCATATTTCATGGATATAGAACAAACACTTCAAAAATTTATATGGAAACATAAACGACCCTGAATATCAGCTGCAATTTTGAGAAAGAAGAGCAAAGCAGGAGGGATCACAATTCCTGATATCAAACTATATTACAAGGCCACTGTAATCAAAACAGCTTGGTACTGGCATAAAAACAGACAGATAGACCAATGGAACAGAATAGAGAGCCCAGAAATAAACCCGAGTCTCTACGGGCAATTAATCT